>BLBF01000056.1:14152031-14185004 GCA_015471245.1 Laticauda colubrina
AGAAAGAAAGAAAGAAAGAAAGAAAGAAAGAAAGAAAGAAAGAAAGATGGCAGTTACAATGGGGTGATTGGAGCTCTGCCTGTTTTTATGTGCTGGAAAGATGCACCGAGCATTGGCATCTGCAGCTGTGGGAGATGACCAGGCTGAGCCGGAGGGAAGGGTCAAATGCATCATAAGTCACAAGTCCCTGTGTGTCCACCAGAGATCTAAGTCCAGCCCACTTGAATGCCTTTCTTATCTCCCGCTCGTTTCCCTAGTTGGTCAGATTTTTGTAGAGAGCTTCAGCTTGCAATAAATCTTTCCACTCATTTGAACTGTCTGAATCTCCTGATTTCCTAGCTGCTTGACAGCCGCATCTAATTTGTTAATTAGTTTTTTTTTTTTATCCTGTCTGTATTACTTTATAAGTAACTCAAGGCAGAACATACATAATAACTTTTCTCTTAACTTTTCTCACACACAAAAAAAAAAACCTGTGGGATAGGTTGGGCTGAGAGAAAGAGTGACTGGCCCAAAGTCCCCCAGCCAGCTTTCATGCCTAAAGCAGGACTAGAACTCACAGATGCCTAGTTTCTAGCCTGGAGTCTTAATCATTATACTATTTTGGCTCTTACCTTATACCTTTGCCAGAATGAAACACCAATAGAAAAGTGACATGGCTTGAATCGATGTTGTAGTGCTGCTTTCTTCAATCCATCCCAGAAGTGCTACTCAGCAGGTTCTGACCAGTTCTGGAGAACCGGTAGCAGAAATTTTGAGTAGTTCGGAGAACCAGCTGGCCCTAACCCCCATCTATTCTCTGCCTCCCATTGAGTCCCAACTGACTGGCTGGGTCTCCTTTGGTTGCCCTGCATGGGAAAACGGGGCTGGAAATCAGATTAGTGGGGTGGGGAGGAAATGGGATTTTGCAGTAACCTTCCCCCAGGAGTGGGGAGGGAATGGGGATTTTACAGTATCCTTCCCTGCCACGCCCACCAAGCCACGCCCACAGAACTGGTAGTTTAAAAAAATGAAACCCACCACTGATCAATCCCCCAACTCTTCCCCATCAAGGACCCCACTGGCACTGAGGGTGGGAATTACCCATGTCTTCCATGTTGACCTCAGGTGGGGAGAAACACATTCTATTAGCAGAATTGATTCTGGGAATCCCAAAGACTGGACTTTCTTTGTTTTTCCTGAAGATGTTTTGCTTCTCATGTGAGAAGCTTCTTCAGTTCTGACTGAATGGTGGAGATTGGATTTATATATATTCATTGAAGTCATCTTGTCAGCACTGAGAATCGCTATAGACATTCAGATGAAACAGAGGTAGCTTTCTAAATGAAAAATTGGAGGGGACAGATACTCCCCTCTATCATTTTCTTCTTCCTTCTATCCATTTCATTTTAATTAATTTAATACAGGACAGGAGAGTACTACTGTTGTTTCACTCTTTAAAGCAATACTTCTCAAACCTACGCAATGTCAGTATCCCAGGGAATCTCCATTCCGATCAGTAACTCCGAGACAAGCTTAATCTCAAAAGTACTTTTATTACAATAGCACCTCTTTGACCTTGAACTAACAAAAGAATTTATTTTGTCTACTAAGAGCAACTCAATTAAAATCACCCCCCTCCCACTTTCTCAAGCTGTGTGGAAGTGATAAGGATACCAAAGCTGACACACTACTTTACTACAGGTGGACTTCAACAGAGTTGAAATCCGCCTCTCGTAAAGTGGCCAAGGTTCAGAAACATTGTTGTAAAGTATAAAATACGTCACTACCATTAATATTGTTCTGTTTGCCATAAGAAATCGGTTAATAAAATCGAGTAAGAATCACATTCAGCTTCAAGCAACTCCACCATCAAAGCACACCTAATAATCGACCAAGAGAGATCTCTTTCCTCTAAAAAGAGCATATTTGCTCTATCTTTAGGGAAACATTTTTGTTTAGCTTCCTGAATTAGCAGGGGTAGTTGAATCTGGTAGAGGACAACGCTGCCTAGAAGCCTTAATGCCCAGCTTGGCGGATGCTATTCTTGCTTTAATGCAGTGATCCAATTAACCTTTTGGCAGAATTAAAATGACCTTCAGTTGGCCCGGTGACCTCCAATAGCAGCAGGTTGTTAACTTTAAGCAAGCTTTTTGAGATGGCCAGGAACAACATCTGTTAAAACTGACAAAAGGTCAAATCCATTTGTTAACTGGACCACACGTGGCTGGTTGGGCAGCCTTATACAGTATGGCAAGATGAAGAAAGGAGGGGATTTGAAAGTCCAGGGTTGACTTTAAGTTCTACAGTGTATACCAAGAACTCAAGAGATTAAATCTGGTGCAAATTCTTGGCTTGGTCTAGTTTGAATCTTATGCTAAAAGGAATGGAGGTCATCTGTGTGCTTCTTCCTTCCCTTTATAGCCCCTTACACCCTCCAGAAAAGCTGCTCCAGATAGCACTTGAACCTGCTAGAAGATAGAGTAAAGAATGGCAAGATATATTGGTATTGGGCAAATATTTTGGGCAGTCATCTATCTCTACTATAGGTGAGAATAAGAGAAGGGGAGAGAGAGATGAAGGAAGGAAGGAAGGAAGGAAGGAAGGAAGGAAGGAAGGAAGGAATGGTAACCTTTATCTATTTTTGATCTTGATCATCTTCAAGCTTTCATGAAGCTTAACTATCACTTCCGAAGGAATGTGAATCTTCAGATGAGAAGGGAGGTTTCCTATATGTACCTTTCCCTATCTTCTCATGCATCCGTTCAAAACTGCTGAAAAGTGATGACTTTTTTTCCTCTTGGTTTTGACCTGGAAAGGAATATCCTAGAGTGCTCTTAGTTTTAATACAAAGATGGATAATCTGAATTTCCAATTAATAATACTTGGAGCTCCTTGGACTATCATTACTGAAACCTGTTGCCAAAGTTATCATTTTAAAATGGAAAATAATTGTAGTTCTGGCTCCAATGTAAGTTTGTCATGGTTAAAAAAAAAAAAAAAAAAGGGAACCTTGAAAAATACAGAATAGAATATAGAAAAATAGAGTTGGAAGAGACTTTGGAGGTGTTCCAACCCAATCCTCTACCCAAAGCAGGAGACTCTGTACCAAGGGTCTTCAAACTTGGCAAGTTTAAGACTTGTGGACTTCAACTCCCACAATTCCTGAGCTAACATGAGTGGAGGAGGAATGATGGGAATTGAAGTCCACAAGTCTTAAAGCTGCCAAATTTGAAGGCTCCTGCTCTGGACCATTCCAGACAAATGGTTGTCCTATTTCTTCTTAAAAACCTGCAGTATGGACCACCCACAACTTCTAAAGGGAAACCATTCCACTGATGGAATTGTTCTCTCTTCTAGGAACATTCTCCTTAATTCTAAGTTGGTGATCGTTTTGATAACTTTCCATCCATTATTTTTGTCTTGCCTTCAGATGCTTTGGAAAATAGGTTATCAACCTCTTCTTTGTGACAGCCTCTCAAATTTTGGAAGACTGCAATTAGAAGTTTCCCTCTCCAAAATCTCTGTCCAAAACAGTTGTTGGGTACGTGTTGCTGCTTCAGCCACATTGCCACCTTGAGATACATAGGAACAACACATACCCCTTTGGCTATTGACTTTGAGCTGAAGCATTTACATCAATCTCAACGATGTAGTTGCTTTATCAGCAAAATGGATGGCATATAAATTTAACAATTAAATAATTATAATAAGTAAATAAATAAATTTTGCTTAATTTCATTTCCCTGTGCAAACCAATTAAAATGAACACAGCAGATGAGAATTTTTTTTCCCTCTTATTTTGATCCCTGCAACGCCAAAACTTTTTCTCAAAAATGGTCCTTGGATCTTTTTCTTTATCCCTTTCCTTCGGGGGGGGGGAAGAAAAAAAAAAAAAAATAAATAAACATGTTGATGAACTGTATTAACATAGTGCATTAAGATGGGTAACATGGTAATTATTTTTTGCATAATCAATATCATCAAGTCCTTTTTCTGAGCCTCCTTTGGTGTTTATTTACATTTATTCCGGAGGTGTCAGATTCTATCAGGACCAAAACCGATTTTCTTTCTGAACTCTTAATCTCACCTTTAATTCCCCCCTTAAATCCATTTGGGTTCTGCTTAGCATCCCCGCTTTGCATTCGGCTTAGGAGTCTTGGGTGTGTAAAACAAGCTTTTTAGTGCACCAAGGCGTGAAAGAACAGGAGGGTCTTATATTAATTGCTGTTACGCTGGTGATTATTTATGATAATTATTTATTTTCCAAGCCATTTCTGTTTATGATGTGATACATTTGAGCCCTAAAGGCATTAGGTGCATTATTCATTGGGTACATTAGTCAGAACATGTATGTGTATAAAGAACTAATGATCCATATTAAATTAATGATGCTATAAAAAAGAAAAATGTGCCCCCTATACCACCCGGCTAAGGAAGACAACTCTGGTTTCAGAAGGACCCTGGGAAGGGTAGCAGAAATCTAATCAAATGAAGCATTGGACTGTTCTGCTCTCCAAAATTCCATTTCTCGAAATGTGCTTGTACACAATGTTGGTTTTTATTAAAACAAATTAATTCAGTCATTAAGGAATCATACGGTAAGTGTCTCATAAGTCAGGACCTTCAGTGTAACAAATTGATTAAATGACTGTGTAATAGTCTCTTTAAACAAATCTAGTGTAACAAGTTAATAGATCTGCTCAATTACTATGCTGGAGTGGTGGGAATGCAGGCCTTGCTCATTAAACCTTGGGCGGCTGTTCTTGAAGATTTTCTGTAGGTTCCTTGCCGTTAAAGGGGGGGTGGGATTAAAATACCCACTGAAAATAGATTGCTAGCCTGCCAATAATTATTTTAAAAAAGCAGAGTTGGTGGGGGTGAATTAGAAGTGTGGAACAAGAAGGAGGGAGGGAGAAACTTCTAAAGTAAGGGATTTTATGAAATATACAGTAATATTCATGAAACTGCTATATCAAGGGCCCTGTTTTATACCTACTGTAAGTCAGCCTCATTTAGATACCTTACATCAGAGATCCCTAACGCTGGGCCACAATGACATTGGTCTGTAACCTGTTGGTGTTGTGGCCTGTTGGCCGCTGGCCCCTCCAGCAGACAAATTAGAGGAGGAGGCAGGGAGTCAGGGCCAGCATCATGGCAACCAGGGAGCTCCAAGGGAGAAGAGGAAAAGGAGCTGTCAGAGGCAGAGGCAGAGCCTGAGCCCTCCGTCAGCCCTCAGATGGAGAATCAACAGCCCCCGGGTCTGAAGGTGACTGATGAGGAAGAGGAGGAACAGCTGGGTCCAGTGCCTGACGTGCGGATGCACAGAAGGCAGAGGAGAGGAGAGCAGTGGAAATCTGTGGGCTGATCCTTGGGAAGGAAGAGACACCACTGCAAGCGAAGCCCCACCCTAACTCTGGGGATAAAAGGAAGGGGGTGGAAATGAATAGATGTGGCAGATAACTATTCATCTCCTGGCCAGCTGGTCTTGTTAGCCTGCATTGAGAGAGAAACTTTTTGCTGGGGCTGCTGGCACTCCTAATAAAGGAATATTTGAGTTCACTTCAGAGAGTTTGTCGTGTTTGGGGAGCTGGGTCAGAGCAGTTGGGAATTGGGCTGCACAAGCGGTGTCTGAGTATGCAAAGCTTCATCTACACATGTAAAGATTAGGTTGTGTTCCTGAAAATATCCCCTGCCACTCTCACCAGTGCTGCTGCTGCCAGTCTGGGGAACACTGCTCTATATGGATTAGGCCAATATTACCTAATAAGGAGCTAATCCTTCTTGTGAGGATTAGGGACAGACTGGACAACTCCCTGGTCCCTAGCCTCCAGATCTCTGGTGAAATTTTGGGAACTCACTGCTAATTCAAGTAACAGCCCTTTTCCAAGCTGACACACACTGGGTAGGTTAGACTACAATTAATTTTATTCTGGATCATCATACTCTGGGGTGGTCAGAGTTAAACACATCATCAGTTTAGAATTCTGGTGCCGCCACAGAAGATCCAAGTCCATTCCCCTTTGAATTCCATTGACCCTTACTTCGTACCAATTTACTGCTGTTAGTTGACCAAATTCTTATGTATGGATTTGAAAAAAATATTCTATGCTGCAAATTTTAAAAGTTGATTCTTTTCCCTTGACAAATTTGGGAATAAGATATTTCTTCTTTTGAGCTCTCCTCTTCTTTATTTTCCAAGCAAAATATGCTAGAACTGATATGGGATCTATAAGCACCATCCCAGTTTAAGCTTAGCCTCTTCTGATGCCTACTGATACATTGCAGAAAAATATCAAATATTTACTAGTCAGCCCCAAAAAGAATTGAGCCTGCCATAGTGATGGATAAATCGGTCCGTGTTGGTTTCACTTTTCGTCCCCATTTCCTCTAACATTAATTTCAGACTTTTTCTCCTTCCACTGGTGAATTTTATGTTTTTGAACAGTTCGCATGGAAACAGTCATGCTTTTTCAAGGACATACCTTCTAAGATATCTCATGTTTTCCCTAGTATATATATAGGTAATTCACCTTTCATACAGTTTATGGTGTATATGCATTTTCCTATACAGATAGTCCTTGATTTATGACCACAATTCAGCTCAAAATTTCTGTTGCTAAGTATTGTGGTCCACTGGCAGCCTGTGGAGACGGCAGCAGAATCGGACAGTGGAGAAGAACATGGGCCAGTCCGGAAGCCTGGGAAGGACCTGGATGAGGGTCCTGTGTCCGATAAAGAGATGGGGCCAGGGCCATCTGGGAGTTATGGGCTGATCCTGGAGCCTCCAGAATCTGGCAGCAGTGAGACAGAGGAACAAGGGGAGCCTGTTCCCAATACGCGTGCGGAGAGCTGTCAGAAGGCAAGAGCAACTAAGACAAAAGGGGCAACATGGGAGTAAGGCTTGGAGGTGATTGTCCGTCCTATAAAATATAAAGGAAATGCAAAGGGACAGGAACCTTTGCAGGAAGCAACATCATTTGCTCTGTTCGGATTCAACCTTGAAGCTCTGTGTGGACTTTGTACTTCATTTGGCTTTTTACAGTTAATTGGCACTTTAGTTGTTGGCAATAATTCAAAAGAGATACAAGTGGGTGCTTATTTTGAGAGACTGTTTGGGACTCATTACAGGCTGGGAATGAACATAATTCCCAGCGCTGAAATAAAAGAAGAGTTGTTTTAACTAAGCATGTGCTTAACTACAGTCTCAGGAAGCCTTGGTCAGAACACTAAGCAAGACATTTGTTGTGAGTTTTGCCTCATTTTATGACCTTTCTTGCAGAGTTGTTAAGTGAATCCCTGCAGTTGTTCAATTAGTAATCCTGTCGTTATGCAAATTTGGCTTCCCTCTTGACTTTTGATTATCAGAAGCTCACAAAAGGCGATCATATGACCTTGGGCCACTTGCAACCATCATAAATATGAGTCAGTTGCCAAGTTGTCCAAATTTTGATCATGTGAGCATGGGGATGCTGCAATGGTCATGAGAGTAAAAACAATGGTCAAAGTCACTTTTTTCACTGCTGTTGTAACCTCACATGGTCATTAAATGAACTCTTGTATGTCAAGGATGATCTGTATAGGTATATATTTATCAAGCTGGTTTGGAAAATTATGCCAGGTATAAATGTGGATGTGATTTTAATAACCCATAAATTGGAAAAATGCAAATTGCTCATTTAATTAAAGTTGTGAATTTAGCTAATTCCTAATGAGGTAGATGAGTGTGCCAATGTGCTCTTGCACACTTCTGTAAGTTGTAATAAAACACAGAATTCTGCCTTTCACTGTACCACCTCTCTACCCTCATCTGCAAAATAAGAAATGAGTCGTAGAAAACAGGGAGGAAAAAAAGTGGGATTCACAGAGAACATTCTCACAATATGTTGAAGGTAAGTTGCCAATAAAAACCCAAACTAATTAAATAGGCTGAGTTGATACAATACTTTTAAGCCATCCGATAACTACAACAACAATAACCAAGCTTAGCATGTTGCGTGAGTTAAGCCACTAGGTTTAATTAAATTAGGCCTTGTTAAAAAAAGTGAATTAAGCACATTCACACAATTGGCTGCCACTCCTATCATCTAGTCGTCTTGATATTCTAAATTCTTTCGGTTTAGTAATTGTTTATTGTGTAAGCTAACACAAATTCATAGAGGTCACAATAACAAATATTGAAGTTTCAGACTAGTGAGCATAGTTTGAATCCTGAGGGTATGTGTTAAACCCGTGTTTTTCAATCTTAGCAACTTTAAGACTTGTGGGCTTCAACTCCCAGAATTCCCCAGCCAGCAATCCTGGGAGTTGAAGTCCACACGTCTTAAAATTGATAAGGATGAGAAAGACATTCACACAAAATAGCTGGAAAAGTTGCTCATTTGCAAAATGGTGCCCTAATCATTGTGGCCAATCCAAAACATTATTCTACCCAAAGGAAATGTCCTAAAAATGCTACTTTTCTGTCACCCTTCCTGATCCTTAAAGAAAATCATGGCTGCATCTTTGGCATTTAAACCTGACAAATGTAACTTAAACAATAGTATTTAGTGTTTTTTTTATTTTTTTTATTTATTTGATTTGTCAATCACTTACAAGATACAGGTATAAGAATAAATATAGTTTTGAATACATGAGATAGACACTTATAAGAAAAATAAAAAATAGGACAGGGACGGTAGGCACGATTTGTGCATTTATACATCCCCCCCACAGGCCTCTTAGGAAGGGGGTGAGGTCAAAAGTAGACAGTCTAAGGTTAAAGTTTTTGGGGTTTGGGGAAGAAACCACAGAGTCAGGTAGAGTATTCCAAACATTGACCATTCTGTTGCTGAAGTTGTATTTTCTGCAGTCAAGTTTGGTACGATGAATTCAAACTATTGCAGAAGATGAGATCAAGGCAGTTGTTAAGCCTAGTATTGCTGGTTACTAGTTGTTCCAGTCCCAGATTTGTTACAGCATTGTAGAAAGTTGCAAGTATGGGTTCAATTGTACATTCATTTAGGGTCCGGTTAATATGAGGTAGATTGAAGTCACCAAGAAAGATAAAAGTGTGTAGGCAGGATACTGCCCATGTTAGTAGTGGATTTAGCTTTTTTACATGTTCGATGTCATAATCAGGGGCTCTGTAACATAGTAAGAACTGAAATGTGATATTTAAGGACAGTTCACAGATGATGGTCTCAGGAATAGCAAGTTCCTGGGTAATTTGGATGTTTTTTAGATGTAGGGACTTTTTATAGACGATGGCAACACTGCCTCCTCTACAGATTTCATGATCTGATTGGTAAACATGATAGTCTATTACCGTGGTAATGGAGTCAGGGAGAGATGCGTTGAGCCATGTTTCACAGACAAATATGTTGAATTTAGCCATATTTAGTAAGAGGAGAAATTCAGGTATTTTATTTACAAGGCTTCTTGCATTGAGTAGCTTGCATTTAAGGCCATATAGGAGGTAAACTGTTGGCAACATGTCTAATGAGCAATGAGTTTTTAAAAGAAAGTTATTTGTATTATTTCAAGCAAAACACATAGTAATCTGACGGGGGCAAAAATGTCCTATATTTGATGGCTGTTGATTCTTCCTTTGCATTGTGAACTGCAAATGATAGTTTTTGTTTAAAAAAACAATACACTTCTTTTTAACATCCTTTCTTCAGCTTTATTTGTCACGGATAAGGAATTCCTTGGAGATTAATCAACCAATCCTTTGGGTGGGATTTGTCAACGTGAATTGATGGACTGTATCTTCTTCAAAATATCAATGTTTGGCAATAAAAGCAAATTCAGCATGGATGGCTAGGTGATATAAGATGGTATTATACACTATTTTTAAAAGCCATTGGACTGAAAATGCAATCACCTTGGTGCCACCTGCCATTATGATGAGAAGCCTATCATTTTATATATGTATATATGCCCTGTTTCTCCAACAATACGGCCTCCCCCAATAGGAAGTCCCAGCATGTTTTATAGGCATGAAATGAAATTAAGCCCCTCCCCCCAAATTAAGGCCTATATTAAAACATGCAAAATGGGGGGAAATGGTGGGGGGGGCTTGCCGTTAGGAAGTACTTTTGTTGCACAGCCAGAAATGGTGCTGCCTGCGTTGACCTCAATACGAAGTGCCCCATCAACGTCGAGGTCAATATCCAAGCTGTCGCCGCCCAACAGCCCGAAGATGCAAGGGGGGGGATTAAGTCACCCCGAAAAGATGACCTACCCATTTTTTCAGGGCTCAAAAAAAAATAAGACCCAGCCTTATTATATGAGAAACATGGTGTTTGTGTGTGTGTTTGTGTGTGTGTGTATGTATGTATGTATATATATATATGCATATATATATATATATATATATATATATATATATATATATATATGCACAGTAGATCTATACTGTATATATAAAATTCATGACAAAGTTAAAATACAAAAAAAACAAAACTTAAAAAAAAAACAAAAAGTGAAAAGCACAAAGAAATCAAAACATTAAAAATGATGGATCAAAAAAGAAAGAAAATCAATACATTATAAACATATTATCCCCTCTATTGAATACTAGCATGTAGAAGAGAGGTCAACAAGTTACAAATAGATTTAGTCGGTTAACATTTTTGGAAAGGCCTATTTTTCTAAGGGGTGCAAAATAATGTTGTAGCCCAGGATGATTTTCTATGATAAAGAAGATGATGGATATATCCCAACTCTCCATGAAGCTTCAAGAACCAATCCAAGTCCATCTACCTGTTTAAGAGAAACTAGATTTTGCAACAAAAATGTTCTTTATATGCTTGACTGTTCCAGAATGCAAAATTCCCTGAAAAATCTACCAAAAAGAGAAGATAGTAGAACAATAGGCAGGATATACCTGCATAAATTGACCTTTAATGTACAAAAAAGGTATTTCTCCATTAAGTCCCCTTCCTGGCAATCAACATGATATGCACCAGTAAGAACAGTACCACACAGGCTCCTATTCTATGTGCAAATCAGCAGAGCATGTAAATGGGGCATATTGATGAGCTTGGCATAACAGCTGTTCTATGTTCATTGATGGGAGGAGAACCTTTGGAAATTTAAGTACTATCCAGCAATATGTTGCGGCAGGAAACGGTGGGAACCTTGGGAATTTGAGCTATTATTGGAAAGTATTTCATAGAATCAATAACAGCAGAGGAGAAAATAGCACAATGTGATTAACATACAGACCTAAATTTGGAGGGAATTAAGTGTGCAGATTGAAACTGCAAAGACTTTGATTTGATGAGGAGGAAACTGATAATTTAGAGGAGGAAAAACACATACCCTTCAATCATAGCTTCTTAGTGATGCTTTTATTATTGGTCCATCCAAACTAATTATATTTATATCTTCTGGGGTGGGTGAGAGGAATTTGATTTGTTATTTATTGTAGTCATTCTAAGATAGCTCCAGGTTCATGAGTAAAAAATATCAGAGAAATTTTCTAAAAAATGAGAACAGTCATATCAGACATTAATAAATAAATCTAATTGTTATTTATCTTTGCGTGACAAGTTATATCTTTCCTCTCTTACTCTTGTTCTGTTTATTGTTTTTCATGAATGTTAATTGGTTTGTATTTGTTTCATGTATTTGTTTGTTTGTTTATTACATTTATGTGCTGCCCATCTCATTTCAAAACCACACTTTTTAAATTGTAGATTTTATAGTACGCCACCCCGAGTCACTTCATGAGAGATGGATGGCCATATAAATCTGATAAACCAATAAATATACAAACTCAAAATGTGTGAAGTTGTCAACATTCATAAAATTCTGCCGAGTCTACCCTGGAAATTTCATGTGAGAAGAACAAAACGTCTTCAGATGTCGCCAATTTATGGGATTTTAAATATTTTTATATAAGTCCAAGTGCTGTCACAAAGAGAAAGAAAGAGAACTTAATCTGGGAATCAGGATGAATACTATCTCACCACCCAATTATTGGACCTTGAAATAAATGGATACAATTTATTCCAGTCCCCAATAAGAGCCCATCCCTAACTATGTCTATTCTGAAGTTCAGTCCATTGTATTCAGCAGGTTTCTTCACAGGTAAATAAGCCTAGCTCTATACAGAGCTAGCTATTACTGGATCAGAATCCAAAAACTTCAAGGACATGAATCTTCTAAGGAGTACTGTTTAGCCATTTGTTTTGTTTATCTTACCTGGCCTCCTCTAAACTTGGAAAGAGAGAGAGAGGAGGGGAGGGAGGGAGATATGATAGATAATCAAGCTAGGTAGATAGAGAGAGGGGGAGGTAGGTGGATGGTTAGATAGGTAGATGGTTAGATAGGTAGGTAGATAATAGATAGCTAAATAGCTAGCTAAATAGTTGGATAACTAAATAGCTACTGTAGCTAGGTAGGTAGGCTTTCAAGCAGGCAGGGGATAGATGTCTAGATAGGTAGACAGAGAGGGAGAAACAGACGGACAGATAAGAGTTCTAGGTAGACAGGCAGGCATTTCTTCCTCCCTTTATGTCTCTCCACCAATGAGTCATTTGCTGGAAGAATAAGCTGCTCCAAGAATAAGGGTTTGGATGTCTGTCACCTTCAGTTTAACCAAATGGCTGCAATTTTATTAACTCCCCTTGAGCATTTGCTGAGTAGTAATCCTGCCCACGCTGAAGGTCAGACAGTGATGGCCCATTACTTAAATGGAGAAGGTCCTTCACATAAGCAGTCCTTGAAAATAAAGTGATGCTGCTCAGAGGGAGCCTTCTAGTCAGAGTGGGTACCATTTGGCACAACTCAGAAACAAGTTCTAATCTGTAGCATTCTAATTCCTATCTGTCCCCATCAAAACCAGACTTCCGTTTGTCAAAAATGTCCTATTTTTGTCCAGTGACACATACATTCTGAAAGTTGAGAATATGCTGTGCTGTGTTGGAGTTGCCATGATGAATGCTCACTCATTCCCAAATTGTGCAGATTTAGTGGTGTGTCTGGTTGAACAGAAAAAACAAAGAACGCAACTCCTAGAGAATGACAAGGGGAAAATGTGCACATATATTTGTACTTAGAGACAACCATGTTGGGACCCCCGACGATTATGCTATTTCTGATGATTCTCCTCCTTCAGTAGTGTATTTGACCGAAAGTTGCCCAGGCAGTTTATAAGAAAAACAGCACTTAAATAAAACTATCGTAATAAAATCAGCCATCTTTAAAAACAGTAAATGTAAAAATACACTTGTGGAGGGCCATTTCTAGATCCATGGCAATCTAAATACAGATAGTTCCCAACTTAGGACCACAATTGAACTCCACATTTCCTTTATGATCTTTTGGGCCATAGCTGCATCACTGTTTGGTTCAGTGGAACAGTGCCTCAAGATAGAAAGCCCATACAGAGAGTGGTAAGGACAGCAGAGAAGATTATAGGTAGCTCGCTTCCTGTTATTTAGTATCCTGCTTATAAGCACTATGTGCTTAGAGCTCAAAGCATTGTTAGAGACCCCGCACACCCACTTAACAGTCTGTTTCTGTTGCTCCCCTCTGGGAGGTTTCAAAGTATTTCTAGCAGGACTACCAGGTTCTATAACAGCTTTGTTCCCTATATCTGGTAAACTAGCAAGATTAGTTTCTCTTGCCATGTACATATATATACATCCGAGCTAGACTGTGTTGTTTCTCTGTGTTATATAAGACAGGTGAGTATGTGCATAAATTTGTATTTATTTTTTCATGTTCATGTAGTGTATATTGGAGTGGGTGACCCTTTGAGGGCTGTATGCAACAAACCTTCATTCTAACGTACACCTATTAGTGTACATTCAGAGTGACAATAAAGTTATTCTATTCTATTCTGTTAAGTGAATCAGGTCATTCAGTCAATCTGGCTTCCCTCATTGTCTTTGCTTGTCCAAAGCCAGCTGGAAAGGTGATCACATGACCACAGGACATGACACCTATCATGAAAAAAAATGGCAGTGGTGCCCAAATTCTGATCACGTGACTATGGAGATATTGAAACAGTCATGAATGTGAAAAATAATTCATGATTGTAACTTCAAACAATCACTAAATGAATGATTGTAAGTCTAGGAATATAACTACCTATATTCCTGAAGGGACTTTTCCAGAGCAATTTAAATGAAATTGCAATAATCCCAGACACTTCAATTACTTTATTTTGGAATAAGGAATCACAGCCTGAACTTTGGCCTGTTTTCTTACAGGTTCATTCTCAGCAATCTGAAATAGCTGCTATCAATAGCACTTAGACTTATATACTGCTTCACAATGCTTTCAAAGCACTCTCTAAGCGGTTTACAGAGTCATCCTATTGCCCCCAACAATTCTGGGCCCTCATTTTACCCACCTTGGAAGGATGGTAGGCTGAGTCAAACCTGAGGCTGGTGAGACTTGAACTGCCAAATTGCAGGCAGCTGGCAGGCAGCAGAAGTAGTCTGCAGAACTGTACTCTAACCACTGCACCACTGAGGCTCTTGATAAATGTTGAACAAATCAATGTTATGTTAACTATTTTTAAGATCTGATTCAAAGAACCAGCTCCAATTCATTTATGTCTCCTGGATTTTTTTTTTAAATCAGAACGTAACACTATTACATTTCTGAGTTTTGTCAGAAACCCCTTGAAAAATGACTCAAGGTGAAAAGATAAATCTTATGAGACACTCACATTTTTCTCCACAGTTCTAAAGCCAGTGATATGAAAACTGCTTTATTGTGAAATCTGAATTGGACTCTCTTTTCTTTTACAGCAAACAATAGATTTGTTTTGGCTGATAGCCTATCCCTATATTTCTGAATCTCGCTTGCTTTCCGATGGGTGGACTCCATCTCCCAGAATTCCCCAGCCAGCATTCGTAGGGAATTCTGGGAGATGGAGTCCACCCATCGGAAAGTAGCCAAAGTTGAGAAATCTAGCCACAAACAAAATCAAGCAAAGTCAAATCTGATTTTTTTCCTCCTTCATCTAGAATATTTCTTTTATACGACCACTAGGTAGCTGTGAAGAACGTATATTCACTGGAAAACTAGAAATTTGTTCTTGTGTTTCATGAAATGAAAAAAAAAAACCACTCTTCCTAATGATGAACAACTTTATCCCTCTTTATTTCACCTGCAAATCATGGGTTCTTTCAGGCCGCCTGATTTTTGTAGCTGAAACCAATCCCAATTACATATTGATAGCCTTCACCCAATGTGCATAAACAGGGCTGGTAAAACCCTACTTACTGCATCTGCCAACATATTTACATTTGGTTACTGTTGGTTTCTGCTGGAGTTTTGTTATGGTTGTTGCTTTGAGAGCAGGGTTTTTTTGTGTTAAGTATTTTGTATAAATTAATCCATTCGGTTAGCATATGCTTTAGTGCAATGCGTTGAGCAAATCTAGAAAATGAATTAATACAGTAGATTGTATTATCAACGTGCAACTACAATTGACCCTAAAATTTTCATTGTTCGGTTGTGTTAAGTGAGGGGGGTTTTTTTTGCCTTGTTTTATGCCCTTTCTTGTCACAGTTAAGGGAATCCCTGAAGCTAGTAACACAATTGTAAAATGAATTTGGCTTTCTCATTGATTTTGCTTGCCAGAAGATTGCAAAAAGTGATTACATGATCCCAGGGATGTTGCAACTGTTGTAAATATGAGCCAGTCGCCAAGTGTCTGAATTATGTTGTAAGTGTGAAAAATGGTCATGGGCCACTGTTTTCAAGGCCATTGTAACCTCGAATGGTCAGTAACCGAATGATTGTAAGTTGAGGCCTACCTGTAACCTCTTTATGTACCGGTATCTTGTGTAAAGACATCCTTTCAAAGCCTGTAAGAACTTGGGATATTCCTGAAGTCTCCAAACTATAACTACTCAATAGTTCCAATAGTGTGGTTACTTATGAGGGGGAGGGGTGCTGGGATTTGGAGTTTTGCAAAGCTGAGCAGCCATAAAACTCCCACTCCTGCTTCTCAGTGATGTATGTTTTGTTCTGCTCATTTCATGTCTGCAGCTTCTGAAAGTGGCAGAAATTTAGCATGGAAATATTATGAAGATGGGAAAAGAGAACAAGTCACACCTGTTATGTGTGGCCATCCTTTAAAATATGTTTAGTGCACTCCCTTTCACAAATCACAGGATCCTGGAATGGAAAGGGATGGTGAGGTCATCCAATCCAACCCCTCTGTCCATTGCAGGAATCCAAAGTAAAGCAGCCATGGAAAATGGCTGTCTGCGCTTGAACATATGAATGGAAGGAACTTTTATATCTGTGTAGGTAACCGATTCCAGCTCTTAACTACATTATTAGTAGCGTCTTTTAATATTTAATTGTTATCTGCCTTTATCTTACATCTATCCCACACATTCTGCTATGAGTAAGAACAAGTGTGCCTTCTATGCTTCTTCCTTTTATGTATTTAAAGAATGCTGTGATTTAGTTGTCATTTTCCAAGGCTAAAGAAACAAACTCTCTTCACAGGATTTAGCTTTTAGATCCCTGATCAACTTTATTGCCCTTTTTTTGAGCCTTTTGCAACTTTTCCTTCTTAAAGTGTGGTATCCAACACCTAGTCATGCTTCCAGGTCCTTGACATTGCCTGAAGCACATAAGGTATCAAGATTATCCAGTGAACTCCCTTCGCATAAATACCTAGGGCACTGAGGTTCATGCTTGAGCAGAGGATTTTTTTAGGGGTCCTTGGTGCTCTCTGAGCTTGGTTGTTGCAGATGTTTCATTATCCAAACTAGCTAACATCATCAGTGCTACCAATAGTAAGGAGTGGGCTTTGACTTCTAGCGGCTTGCACTGCAAGTGTTAGTGGGAGGGTGTTAAGAGGTTCTTTGGTGAAGCTGTTTACTGTTGGCTTATTTGACTGAGGATTTTTTTTTTAACTTTTATTTTCCCAGTTTGCTAACAATCTGGTTTTTAATTTCTGGATGTTAATGAAATGGATTTAAATACTGCAGGATAATTTTAAAGTTTGTAGGTAGCACTGAACTCTGGGAAAGGTGGCATATTACTAAACTGAATTTTGGGATATCTAAGGATGGATTTGTACAGGTGTCCAATTTTCAAGACAAAAGTAAAAGTATATTATGTGGTCTGCTTGCTTCTGGAGTATGGTAATATAGTTGTTTGCTCATTGGTTTCTTTAAAGAAGGAACACGGCTCCAAACTGTATGGCTACAGCAAGAAAAACTGGAGTAAAAAATTAAAAGAATCCGCACAGACTGTTATTTAAACTGTATTGAATCACATTAAAAACTGGATGATTCAGAGACCCAAAATAAACTTGGCACAATCTCGAATATTGGGATTCAGGAACTGCTTGCTAATAATAAAACAACACAAACGCAACAAAAACCCCTCTGGGGCATGTCTAAAGCAGGAATTTTAACAATAAACTCCCTGAAGTTCATTATTTCAAAGAACTCTGGGAATTACAGCCTCATGAAAAGAAAAAGTGCTTGTAAAAAAAAAGTCATCTTCAATCTCTTCTCAAAATTACATCTGAAATGGCTTGTTAGAACAGTTTATTAAATAGAGTTTATTCAGCCTCTAAGTCTCGCCACAGATTTTGTACCTTGGAAGACTGCTGAATTCTGTGTTCATCCCACACATAATTTTTGGGATGGGTATGTCTGATTGATGGATTCAATCATAATGCCCAAATGCCATTGGCATTCCTCAAAAAGGGAAGCAAAAAAATCTAGTTTAACATTTTGTTGTTAAAAAGTTATTTTGTTCTTCAGGAGGAAGAAGAGTTTTAAAATGGCATATTATTTGCTAAAGTCAAACATGATGAACGCACACTTTTTTTTTATTTTAAATGGGCTTCAACACTCCTAACTCAACCTTAATTTTGCTCAGTTGATCAGTGAACCAAGCACCCCCTTTTTCTTAAATCTTGCTACTTTTAATCCAGAAACTGAACATAATAGAAATCACATAGAGAGATTAGAGTGTCTTCTATCTACTCCAATACTTTGCTTCTTTTTTAGCATGTCTGCACATGATAGTACCCCATAGACTTAAGGTAGACTGCCACTGGGCATGAAATCACCCATTTGAGCTATCCATGCAAACTGGCAAATGGAGACACCTAATCTATGGTCACCATTACATTTCCAAAGCAGGAAGCCATTGTGAGTTATAGATTTTATTATTATGAGAGAGAATCGCCTCATTTTAAGGGAGGAGGAAGTTTTAAGACATTAGACTGCATGAAGCCTGCGTGAAAAACTTGTAATTTATGGGGCTTTTAGCCGCTGCCTTGTAAGGGTAGGAAGCAAGGACAACACAAAACGCAGATCACTATTCTTCAAGGATCCGCTTCAAGTTCGCACGAGGGTTCTTATACCTAAGCAGAGGCGGGCGCTGTCTTTCTCAAATATCATTGGCTGACTTCGGAACGTGCCCCTCCAATTTATCCAATCAATTGTCTGTGTCCGAGCATGTCCCGAACCCTGAACCAACCACCCCGAAGCAAGTCGGAACAACCCTCGGGGCCAACATGTTGTTGGCTGAGTTGGGCTTCGGTGCTTTATTCGCAGGAGGCGGCGAACCATAAACTAGCCAAACCGTCTTTGTTCTGCGTCTCATCCTTTTGTTTTTTGCTCTCCTGTTTTTTCCTTCGAAACTTTTTTTATTTTTTCTTTCTCATTTTTTTCATCTTTTGCCTCCTCTTCTGGCATTCTCTAGAACCCTGTTCGTTTCCATTCTTCCGAAATCATCCAACAAATTGCGAATTTAAGAGGATGTAGTTTTATATCACGTGTGCGTATGTATATGTATGTGTACATGTGTACATATATATATATATATATATATATATATATATATATATATATATATATATATATATATATATATATATATATATATATATATCCATATTTGTTTTCTTAAGTTTCCATATATATACATACATACACACAAACCAAAAAGGTGGAGATTTTAAAATAATTTATATTTTCAAAAGCTTAGGGGGGGAAACCCCAAAAGAACTGCCTGTATTTGATATATAAAGCAACAAAAAATGTAATGTTTTTTATGTAATGATTTTTTATTGATTTATTTATGACCAATTTTATTTCATCTCAGTTGAGACATTTTCTGCCACCCTTAAGTTTTCTTCCAGGCAACAGACGTGAATATAACTAACTTGAATTGATTTCTCCTTTTAAAACAAAAACAAAGTGCATTGAGTTAAACTGGTCTTGGCAGGGCTGTTTTTGTTCGCAAAATTGAAAATGTGTCTTCGTATAAATTAATAAGAGGCTAAAATGCTAATACATTATTAGCTTTTTTTAAAAAGAAATAAAGCAACGTACATGTTCATTTAAAAACAAAGCAAAACTCCGACATTCCACATTTCAAATTCTATGGAACAGCCCCGAATTCGGGATTTCAAAACCAACCCTAAAGTTTACTTGCGATTATTATTTGCAAAAGGGAAGATTTTTCTCGAAGGCTGTTTCCTCTTTCCTCGCTTTTACTTGTTTTCCAAAGCAAAATACAAGAAAGTTAGAATTAAGCATTCTTCCCCCCCCCCCAAAAAAAAAAAACCGTGTGCGTGTGTGTTTAAAAGGGGGGTTTTCTCATTTGGCAGGATTCATTTAGAAAGAAAATTAAAAGGAGCTTTAAACTACAATGTCTAGGTTACATCTATAAACTGCTGTTTCGAAGGAGCTTGACTGCCCTTTGACGAAAAGATCGGGGCTCATTTATTCCAATTCGAAATGGCAACCCAAGGCCAGGTTACACAGACTGCTTCTTCAAGAAAGTCCCTGCGTTTCCTAAAAGCTTTCCCACTCTCCCGATAGAAAAACAATAATAATAAAAATAAAAAAGAGATTTTGCTGAAAGAAACCAATGACATTTACCCCCCCCCCTCATGATTTCCCTTAACACCCACACACCCCTCCAGTGCAGACCATTCGTGTCCCGTGTAGGAAGATGGGAGTTAAGCTAGCGACGAAAAACTCATAGGGGGCGACTACGAGAAAAACCGCCGCCTTTTAAAAGTCGCAAAACTCCCCGAAGAAAGGTGTTTTGAGGAGCGGCGGCTGAGGCAAAACAAGCCGACTCAACGGCGCGAGTCTGGAGAGCGCCGACGTTCCGGCTTGGGAATTAGCCCGAGTTAAACATTATTAGGTTTAAATATTCGCTGTGTGAATAAAGTCCGGTGGCTTTTATTTACAAATAAAGAGGCGCCTCGGCTGCACTCGGGCTAGGAAACCGGTCCCTTTTGGCGGGAAAGGCCGGGCGACGCTAGGCCTCGGGCCTGTCTGTTGAATCTACCCCGCCTCAACTTTCCTCAAGAAACCCACCCGGGCAGGGGCGGCTTCGAGGGGCCGGCCGGCGCCCGGTCTCCTCGTCTTTATTTCTGGTCGGAAAAAGTAACTGGGTCTGTGGAGCGCCGCCTCAGCGGGGCTCAGCTCGTCTTTGGGCGGCCGCGTGGCATTTTTCCCCGCGCCGCCTAGGAGGAGGCCTCGTTCTCTGAGGCGTGGAGCAGGAGGCCGGCGCTGGGCCCACCCGTCTTGTGCTTCTTGAGCAGCTGCGTGATTTTCTCGTCGTCCGAGTTGGGGTCCAGGGGCCGGTTGTAGTCGTCGTCGTCGTCCTCATTCTCCGAGGCGCCTTTCAGCCGCTCCGTCTCCGAGTCCTGCTTCTTCTTGGCGGTCGCCATTTCGGCCGCGTGCTTCTTCCGCCACTTGGTCCGCCGGTTCTGGAACCAGACCTGGAAGGAAGTAGAAAGAGAGGAAGGGCGGTGAAAAGGATAGCCGGGCCGGCGGTGGGCCTGCTGTCTGAACCCCTGTTTTCGCTCGAGAGTTTCTGCCCGCCCGGATCCAGTCTATCCCGTTCAGAGGATTGAATCCGGATCGGCCGCTTTCTCCTCCTCCTCCTCTCCGATTTTTAAGGCCAGAAACCCACCAGGAAAGATGGGTTTCAAAATTTTAGGAGGATTCGCACTCGGTGCTAAACGAGAGGAGCAGGGGGGCATTTTCAACATCCTTCCAGAAGAAGCAGGATTCACCACCACCCCCAAAAACCCGGTAACTAAGATGAGTGGACTTTAACTCCCAGAAGTCCCAAGCCAGCATTTGGGGTGGGGGGGAATTTGGGGAGTTGAAGTTCAGATATCTTAAAAGTTGACTAGTTTGGAAAACTTTTATTCCAGATCGCAATCTGGTTGGGTTTATCTTGATGTAAAACCCCCAGGCACCAATATTATACAATTATTTCTGGATGGACTTTCACTCCCAGAAGCCTCCATCCAGCATTTGGGGTGAAGAGTGAGATTCTGAAAGTTGAAGTCCACACATCTTAAAACTTGCCAAGTTTGAAAATTCTTATTCCAGACCACAGTCTGGTTTTTTTTTTTTTTTACCTTTTTTACCTTGATGTAAAAAACTCAGCCACCGATAATAACAATTATTTCTGGTTGAATATGATAGGAGAGCCAGTTTGGTATAGTGATTCAAGGCATCCGACTAGAAACTGGGAGACCATGAGTTCTAGTCCTGCCTTAGGCACAAAAGAAGCTGGGTGATCTTGGGCCAGTCTCTCTCTCAGTCCTAGGAAGAAGACAATGGCAAACCTTGCCAAAGAAACTGGAGACTTCTGACAGTTGCCAAGAATCAAGAATAGCTCTACAAAGAGGAGGGGAGGTTGGAGGGATGGGAGAACACTGGAAAATTGTAGAGCTGGAGGCTAGATAGTAAAGGAGAAAAGAAAACCTGAAGTAAAATCTCCATTTGGTTTTTTTCCAGAAAACATGGGTATTTCTTTGAAATTACCAGAGTCAAGCCCATCCTCTAAAGGAAGTACATATGCCTACACTTGGTATTTAAAAAGGCTAGTTAATATATAAAATTGATGTGCACACTTTTCAAAGAAAAAGTCCTGATTTTAGAAATTATTATAGCATCATGAATTAGTGTAAATGCATTGAGGGGGGGGGTGTCTTCATATCCTCCTGGAAGGCACCAGGTCTCAAATCATACATTTGCAGGACTACATTTGCATCTCTTAACATACCCCAGTTTTTTTCTGGAATCACATAGCTTATCGCAAGAATGGGATAACTGTGTTTTTCCCATTGGCAACTTTAAGATGTATGGACTTCACCTCCCAGAATTCCCCAGCCACTTGTCAAGCTTGAAAAACATAGCTGTAACTGCTTTGCAAGCAAGTATGTACTACATACTCCTCCAATGTGGACTGAGGGGACCCTGAAATTAGAATCTCTCCATAAGCACATCCTGGAAAATGTCTTCTGTTTTGGGTACACATACTGACTGCTGTAGGACACATTAATGAAGAGGGATAACAAAGTGTGGGCCAATTCAAGGGGCTGGAGTGCATGGCATAGCACTAAGTTATCTTTGGGACAACTACCTATCCATAGGGAGGTAAACATAAGTTAATTCTACTTCGTTATAGGGCTCTATTAAGAGAATCTTGCAAGTCTGAAAGTACAAATCTCCCACCATGTCTTTACTTCCTTAGGTTGGATTCTTTCTGAGTTTCCCTCTATGGGCTCCCCCTTCCTGCCTTTTTTCAGTATCTCTTCCCCTTGTTTGCCAAGGTCATTCCCACATATTATTACAGGTCCAAACCATGTCTCCTCTCTGAAATGCTGTTATCTGTGGGGATCTAAGGAATTGAGGCCTTTCCATAGCTTTGCCTGCTTTGTGGAGCATCGCTCCCCTGAGATTCAGGGCGTCACTACCCATCTCATCTTCTAAGGAGTTCTGAAAATCTGACCTGTCTCTCAGGTATTAGTTCAGGTGGGCAAGAGAGCCCAGCAGTTTTGGTTTTATGATGGTATTGTTATGGGGAGGTTTTTAAATTGGGATATTTTGCTATTTGTTTTATCACTTTATAAAACGTGGGCAGCCATACAAATCTTAAAAAAAATAAAATAAAATAAAATTGGCTTGCACTCAGTCAGCCTGTCTTCTTCCTTTGTGCTAATTTTGAAGTTCTTATAGTTGAATCATTGTGTTTTTTTTTCTATTACTGTAATGGGAAAAAAAATTACTTTTAAATTATGTTGTCCATTTCACAATCCCAGCTTTCCTGCTCATAATAGATATAAGGTTCTCAAATTTAGCTACAGAAAGTAAATTAAATTTAATGGCGGTAGTTGGGTTTGATATACAGTATAAACTAGTTTTAGAACTAGATTCTAAAGCTGGTTATTTCAGAGTTAATGTCATTGAGATTGACAGAATTTGCTCCAAGCTGTAGGACTGGCACTCAAAGAGGTTTGCTGTCCAAAAATGCAATTTACTGAAAAATTGTCATGGGTGTGATCAGTGGTGCCTGTAAAAAAAGTTAGCATGATGACTTCGATGGTTACAACTGAAGGTCATAAAAATAGACTGAGCTGTGATCATATTATTGTGGCCACCATTTAGAGGGTTTTTTTTAACTATACACAACAGACAATTCTTAGTGTGATAGTACATTTTTTATAATTTTCATGGAAATGTTTATAAATACAGGACAAAGAACGTTATTCACCCCAACTGGCTTTATGATCCAGATCAACTTAATTGAAAAATGGACAGTCTAATCCCATCTCATTTCAAGTAGACTGGAAATAATTCTGTAGTTAGCAGTGTGGTTGAATCCAGACTTAGCCAGGCTTAAAGTAAACCTATCAGAACCAATAATAAACCATTTCTTCCTAACAGTAAACAATTTCTACCTAAAATATCAATGATTCAATAAGTCTGCTTCTAAATATGCTTAACTCTAGTTCATTATGAGTGGATATGGTTTAACTGTTGTGTAGATCCTCAGTTTAAGAAATTACAGATTCAGTTTTAAGATCTATTTGGCACCATTATTTTAGAATTGTTTTGGAACTGTGGTTTTTTACACACACAAAAGAGAATGTCTTTTCTAAGACAGTGGTAGCTGCAACATCCTTTTTTCACTACAGGCACTTTTATAACAGGCTCATGATAGGTTTTTTTCCCCTAGTACTGCTGAAAACCTAAACATAATCATGTCAAGCATCCACCTATGCAAAAACTAGTGGAAAAGTACAAAAGAAAAATTTGCATTAAGCTTTCATTTTTCACTGTGTCTTGCACAATATGGCTTATACTTTTGCCTTCATTTCTGCACTAAATTCCACTCTGCATTACTGTGTTATTGTTCCAGTAACTAGTGTTAGTTCCTATGGCAATATGGATACTACTGTATATCACTGGCATCCCCAGAGCAGTTATCCTGCATTTGACACTGCAATTGTAATTGTGTTTCTCCAATCCAGCAAAATTTCAAGCAAAAAATATATATTTCATGTATTGGCAAATACATTGCCACATTCTTTTTTTTCTCTCAATGTTATATGAATGTCAATTTATGTCCTGGAACCAAGTGTCATTCCACATGCATTCAGTGGCATCTATGTGATGATACCACATAACTGCCACCATTTTGATATCATTAAAGTTTACTGGCTGTATAGTGCCATTTTGAAAGTCTACTGATATGCTCATCTCCAATGTAATATACATTCTGATGACTTTTTTACTTTCTCTTGGGCCAATAAAAAATAAAGTCAAGCCCAGATTACGTGTTTCTTGACAATCTTAGGAAAGGTTTTCTTCCCCTCCAACTTCCAGTGTAGTTTACAAGCTTCTTGGTGGTCTTCCATTCAAACATCACCTAGAAATAATTTGCTTAGTATTCTGAGATCAGTCAAGTTGATTAGACACTTGATTGTTTATATACAATCAAGTTGGTGCCAACCCTTAGCAACTAGACAGATAGATTATCTCCAGGATGATCTGTCCCAAGAACAGGTCTTCAGGTCTCCCAGGGTTGCACCATCAACCTGGAATTAATCTATCCATTGATTAGATACTACTAAGCTCCAAAATCTCAGAATTAAAACAATGCTACTTCCAAAAGAATGTGATTGAACGCTATGGTTTCCTCTCTTTTAATGCCAACAGGTTGCTGTTAAATCAGTCCATCATGTAGGATTATTTATATTCACCAAGATTATTTTCACACCCCCTGTTTAATTGACTATTGTCATTGCTACAATTCAAAGCAGTGAATGTCGTAAACTCATTGTGCTCAAAAGTGCCTACTCCCAAGGTATATATAGTGCAATTAACCAGTCATATTTGTCAGCCAGATTTCAATCATGCAAGTCTTATCAACTATCAAAATGCAAATGAGCCATTAATAGGAGCGTGGCAGTAGAAGCTACTGTACTCTCACCACAAAGATTCACTTCAAACTAGCTGCATATAATTGTTCTTCATATTAGCAACCCCTCTCAACCCACCACTATTGTCGTCTCAGGGAGCATCCTGGCTACCATCACAAAGCTTTGGTGTAAGATTCCAGTACTTAATTCACTCAGCACTCAGGAAAGCACATTTAGACATTGTGCCTGGAATCAATTATAATTGTCTCTTCAAATCATCCTGCTTTTGACCCACCCTTCCCCCCCATCATCACTAAGTAGGCATACCTGTAGGACAGTAGCAAGGATAGCCTCCTCTCTACCACCCTAAACAGAATCATTCCCTTCTGTGTTCAACGAGGCGGACGCCCAAGTAAAGGGTGAATTACAGGGATAAATTATCTCACACCCGGCATGCAGGGTCTGGTTGTGAACCTAAGTATATTTGCTGAAGAACTCCTTGTCAAGTTGAAAGGATCTGCAAATTAGCAAAAGCACACAGAATAAAACTTTACATGGGCCTGAAACACATTTGCTTATATTCATTCCCTCGACTTGCTACTTCCATTTCCCCAAATATCCCTTCCACCAAAACTTCAGGCGGTTGAGACCACCTGTTATTGTCCATGCTGCCAAACAGCTCTTTCCTGCACGAGTGTCTTTCAAATGGGCTCATTACAATGCCCATCATCCACAGATAATAGGAGAAGGGCATGCCGACCCAGCTAAGAGAGCATTTAGTTGGGTAGGCACTGTTGTAAAGATTGAGCCTTGCCTGTATGGAAGCGCAGGCAGGAAAAAATGCCTTTCACCAATTCAGTACCTTTCTCACTTTTGTATCTGGACTTGGCTTCCTGGCATTTTATCCTCTTAACAGGATTGTGTGAGTCCGTTTTCATAACCTTGTAGAGACTGTTGCTAAAGCCTGCAGTCCTTCGATTGCAAAACTGTTTGCTTTGGGTTTCTACAGGCAAGGACCCATCCAAAGCACGACTCAAAGAGATGAGGAGTAAAGAAGCAGTAATAAAAGACTTGAGAATTAGTTCAGTGCTTTGGGTTTCATCATACATTTCAACTTAAGGGTGCTACTGACATCAAATGGGAGGGAAAAATAAAATTACATTTTCTTTGCAGCGAAAAGCCAAGTATGGGAGAGGGAGGGCATGCTTCAAAATCAAAAAGCCCCAGGAAGCTGAGTGAATCGCCCTTCTGCACAGACACACACACACACACACACACAAAAGTCTTGCATTATTACTCCCAATATAGTTATGGAAATTAAAGCAGCCCCACGGTGTGGAGAATGGCAACAACAGCAGCCCAAATGGACTCGATTAACTTTTTGCACACACTGCTGGATTGGTTCGCCTTTAACATTCCTTCCTTTTCTGTCTGATACAACCTGTTATTTCTTCCTTTCTCCCCTTCCTGCTCTCTTCCAGGCTTCTGATTTGAGGTTAAACAACCCCCCCCCCTTTGTTTTTTTTTCCTCCTACTTTCCTTCCCTGATCTCTAGATGCCTCTTCTTTCATTTATTCTTGCTTCCTCACCTCTGAATCCATTGAAAGTGGGAGCCTAACGTTGGTTAAGTCAAAAGTGCCAGATGGCCGGAGGAGAAACTAGACAAGCAGAACGAGATGGAAACAAACAAGTTGCTACTCCTTTTTTTCCCCATCTCACCCTTATGCCTTCGAAATTAGAAGAATACATTTGCACACTATAAAGTCAACTGGGTTGTGTTCATACTCCGGTGCTAAATCGTAGGTGCTTTATTGCAATTTTGCTTATTTCCTGCTTTGAGCCCCTACCGTTTTATTCGGGATTCAAGTAATGGTTCAACAGCGATGCAAGGAGATAGCCCTTGTTTTTTCATTTTATGACAAACTGCTTCCAAGTAAATGTAACCGAGCCTAAGTGCAACTTTGAGGCTGCTTGAAGTTAGAAGCAATGCTGTTTACTCAGGAGAAAACCCAGTGGAAGGAAAAGCTATTTACTCTCAGGAAGAAACACACATGAAACTGGAGACTTAACATGGGGCAGAAAACTACAATGAGGCTTTGTTCCAAATCGATATATATTGTGTTTTTGCATTTTATTTTAAATTTTGGGATTTAATTTGTTATTTCTTCATATATTATTACAGGCCACTCAATGTATTCTTATGCCGTAGAACAAAGATAAATACAGAAAACAGTATTTATTGTTGAAAGACAAAAACTTCCTACAGACAATGGATTTTATTCCTGAAGATTATTAAGAGAGAAAAAAGAAGGTAACCAAATCAGGGCTGACTGCACTTAATTTGTGATGAAATCAAGGCAGCGTAAATGAGCTCAGCACCAAACTTTTTCTGAGCTGGTGTTGGAAGATGGAAGGTGTCGAACAAGTGACAAGACAACCCTAAAGTTTCCTGCTCCGTGGTAAACCTTCACTTGCAACGGGACTTACTCAGAGTTAAACACAGCCTCTTCTAACAAAAAGCATAGCATTTTCTGCATTTTCCGCTTGATGGACTTAAGAAACAAAACACATATGAATCCTTCATTTCCCATTCTGGACCAGACTGTTTTGTTCAAACGCAAATTAACATCTGATTCACAATGCATCCTTTAAAAAAAAAAAAAAACCCACCTCCTCAAACACACTGCGCTAAATGGGGAGGCATGTTGCTATCAGTGGAAAAGGCAGCCGTTTATTCAAAGCCTTTCCCACATATTTGCAGTGACAAATGAGGGTCTCTGGATAACTTTTGGAATAAAGCGACAATTTGTTAAAAGAAAAAAAGGGGGGGGGTGTCCCTCCCCTCCCACCTAATCCATTTGAATACCCAGAAAGAAACAGCCTGTAAAAAGATTCATTGGTTTCCAGGAAGGAAGGAGAGAGAAAGGAAGAAAAGAAAGAGAAAAGAAGAAAGAAAAAAAGAGAAAGATCTGCTATTCTTATAACATTCCTAGTTGCTCCATCAGACAAGATTTCATTTTCTGCTTGAAATCAATTCAAGGAACTGAGCAACCACCAAATTAGATCGACCTCTATGCTTCATTTAATTCTTCTCACCCAGAGAAAAGGTCCTTCTTGTTCAAACAGTTACAAAGCTCCCCTGAGTTCCCACGTGCAAAACGAAAATACCCACAAGCAGAAGTACCTAATCCAAATAGCCCCATTTGCACTTTTACGCTCAGTACAATCCTATATGCATCTACCAGAAAGACTGACTCTCTAACTTACAATCTGAAAAGTGTGTGTATGATCAGAACTGGTTTTTATAAAAACAACACCAGTAGAAACAGATGACAGAGAGCTGGACTTGTCAAGTTTTATTTTCTATCCCTGGCATTAGCATCTATTTCCTTACCTAGAAGGTTTTTTTTAAGGATTCCTTCCAAATAAATGAAAAAACTGAGTTAATTTGCAGCTTTCCAATGTAAATCTATATTGGTCTGCTCAGAAATGATTTCACTGTATCGAACACTTATATTCACATGAATATACAGGAGGGCAGCCATAACAGTCTATTTATAATACAGACCTTTAAAGGGATTATAAAACAGGATGGGAAAAGAGAATGGTTAGTTAAGTTATGCTCCTTGCTGGAGTCAGTGTAAAGTTTAGTCTTGGAGATGCCCGCCCAGAAATAAAATTTGTAATGAGTTTGATAAGATTTATTTCCACATATGGAAAGTACAACAGGAAATTTCCTTCCAAAAGTGTCTGAATTTGCTATGTAGGCTACACAATTTGTGTGCATGTGTGGGTGTGTGCCTGCCCATAACTGGAAAAGTGGAAACTGTTGGCTTTAATTCTGCTGTTGTGAAATCCCAGCAGTACCAATGAACAAATGGAACAACAACGAACCTTGAAGTTCACTGAGATACAGAATATTTCTTCCCAAAGGCAAGGGAATTAATTTAGTTTCCAAGGGCATCTTAAAAAACGATTCTGTTTATCTTGACTTCAGCTTTAGGGAAGTAGAAGATTCTTGCTCAGCTATAAGATTTTAAATTTCAATCCACCAACCTTTAGGCTTTACTGAATTCAATACATTTGTCTTCAGGGTGTGTTTCTCAGGAGCTCCAGAGGAGTGTAAGAACGAACAAGTTTATACCAAAGAGTAACAGATGTCTGGGGATTTTTTTAAGGCAATGAACGGGTGAGAAGAGTTAGGTCTTGAATGCACTAACACATTGCCAAATATACTACTCCAATGCACAAGTTGGGCCTTGCAGAGTTGGCTTTGACCGGCCCCTTCAATCCCCTTAGATGGGGATTGCTCTCATCCATCTCCCAAACTAAGACTTGAAAGGAGACCACCCAAGCGATGGCTGAGTGTTTGAAGGGATCTGATAGAATGGATACTTTTCATTCCAGATTCAGGACAAGAATCAATTAAAACACAGTTCCAAAGTTTACTTAGGCTTCCTGGGCTTGTTCTAGTTCTGAGTCATTGACTTCAGTGGGCCAGTAGAGAAAGAAAACGAATCCAGTCAGGGGAACGCTGGGCAGAGGATTTAGATAAACACCAGTGCTAAATCTTCTCAACTTTTTTTAAAGGCCTAGATTTTAGGATTATCCCAGTGTGTCGGAGCATAGGATTTGAGGGTCCCTCATTCACACCTGCTCCTAATTAGTTTCTGCAAAAGAGTTCCTATTTACACACCCAGAGACCCTTTCCGGATTTTTAGCCTTGGGCTTTTAAAAAGCTGCCCTAAGCTACCTGCCCTCTTTACTTGACAATTGGCCGGGAGTTGATCCGCTAGTCAGTAAAATTCCTTCAATCTTCGGCTCACTTCTCCTTCGTTCACCAACACAGATCCGTAAAGCTGTTAACCAGCCGCTCGTTCTCACAACGATTGAATCCCGTTGATTCAAACCTGGACAGAAGGAACGGTCAGGTGTGTGTGTTTGTGTGTGTGTGTGTGTGTGTTCGTGGGGCGGGGGCGGGAACTCTTTCAGAGGCGAAAATATTTATTCCTTTTCCCATTAATTTCGAGACCGTTTGGGGAAGTGAATTCGAAACAGGAAGAGCTGAATAGCTATATATGTGTGTGTTTTGTCCAAGAAATCATGAACTGGACTTTAATTTTCTTTATCACGACCCACCGATTCGGGAAGGAGCGCGGTCGCCTTCGGTTTTTTTTTTTGTCCTAGGACGAAAGGGCGCCCACCTCCCCCGTCTGTGAACAACCTTAAGCCGCCTTGCCCGCCCCGAGCGAACGAGCGCCGTCGTTTGAATCGGGACCTTCTCTCTCTCTCTCTCTCTCTCTCTCTCTCCCCCTCCTTCCCTCTCTCTCTCTTTTTGCCTTGACCGCACAACCACTCACCTTGACTTGACTCTCCGTCATTCCCAGTGAATAGGCGAGCCTCGCTCTCTCCGGCCCAGCTAAGTACTTAGTTTGCTCAAAAGTCTTTTCCAAAGCAAAGATCTGCTGGCCGGAAAACGTCGGCCTCGTGTGTTTCCTTTTGCCGTCTTTATCCAGTAAAATGGAGCCTTGATCTAAGGGAGGGGGTGAAAAAAAAAAAAAAGGGGGGGGGGAAAGATGCCACGTAAGGGACACAATAGAAGGTCGGAGATACCGAGAGGTTCGCACACAATCTCCAAAAGGGTAAGAGGAAAAAAAAATGTCTATATTCCGCCCAGCGCTGCGTTTTTGCTCAACGGGGAAAGGGAAATTTCAACACTCGGCAATTGAAGCGCCGTTTGTGAAAGAGCAGTGGCGGGTTTGGGCCTCCCTCCGTTGCTGGGCCAGAGCGGATTCGACTCGTCTGGTGTCGGGGGCAAAAGAACAACAAAAACCACACACACACACACACACACACACAAATCCCAAAAGATAATCCCTTTTCCGAGTAATAATTTCACAAGAATTGTTAGTTCGAAAAAGTGCGGCTATAAATCTCCAGTTTTTGTTTTTGCATTCAGGGTTGGAGAAGTTGGGAGTGTTTTGTTTTGTTTTTTAAATCAATCTACACGGGTAGATTAAAAAGATAAAGTAGCGAACGAAGGCAGGGAAGGAAAGAGAAAGGAAAGGAAGGGGAAAGGAAAGGAAGGGGAAAGGAAAGGAAAGGAAAGGAAAGGAAAAGAAAGGAAAGGAAAAATTATCTATATTAAAGGCCGGGGTTTTCCCTTTGAGGGAAAATGTTCCTAAATAAAGAGCCAGACCCATTGCTTAAAAATACTAACATTTGACATCTCAACTGAAACGCGTCTAAATTTCAATTAGCACTGAAAGTTATTTGGCTTGGGGCAAAAAAAAAAAAAGATATTGAAGAGGAGGGGGAGGGTCTCTTTTCCCCTTCAACTGCTTCTCCCACCCTCCCCAAAATAAAAGGATTTTAAAAAGGAAGCGTGGACAAAAGCGCCACGGCGGGCCGGCCTTCTTAAGCAAGCCACCGTAACCAAGTTCACTCAAGAATGAAGCTGGCTTCTGAGCGGGTCTCTCCCACGGAAGGGACGGGCTGTCGTCGCCCCCATGGGACATAGGTTTTCGGGGCAGAAAAAAAGGAGAGCGACGTACATAAACATCGCGAATACCAGCAGCCAGGGGAGAAAAGGAAAAAAAAAAAAAAAGGCCACTTTATTTTTCTCCCAAATATTCGTGGAGAGTTTGGGACTTGAGACTGGCTCTTTGAGGGGGGAGGAAAGAAGCCGGGCTGAGCATTAAAAGGACCAGGGAAGCCGGGCCGGCATCCTCCGGGAAGGGTTGGCCAAGAAGCCGCAAGAATCGAGAGAGCAGCTCCGTTGCTAAATAAAGAATCACCTCCAGGCGCCCGGCCCAAGGGGAAAGTAAGAGGGGGAGAGACGAGGGAGTTTGTTGTTGCTGTTGTTGTTGTTGTTGTTTGTTTAATTCCCCAGGTCTAGCCGTTGCTGCAACGCCCGACTTTAAGCGACCTTCGGAAGGAAGCGATTCCTTCAAGCGCCTTTGCTCTCATGTGTGAATGAGTGACTCCCAGGTCCACTTCCAGGAGGGCACCTTTCTTTCGCGAAGTTAAGCCACAACTCCCCCCCCCCTTGCAGAGTTGGGGCCCACTGAGTGGATTCAAAGCAGAGCCTCTCCCCCCCCCCCACGCCACCACTCGCCTGGGAGGGCTGGGACTACAACTCCCATTCATCCCGCCCGCCTTCAACAATGCAACCCATCCAGAGGGAAAGCAGGGCTCTCGAGGGAATGCCAACCCCATTTTCAACTTGGAAACAGCAAAGTAGCCCAGGGCGGAGAGTGCCAAGCAGCTGCCTTCCAGCGGTGGGGCAGGGAACTCCCATTAGTTCCCAGGGCAAGGCATTATGGGAGTTGTGGTCCAAAGCAGCTGGAGGGCAGCTAGGCCTCTCCTGGGTTTGGGAAAGGGAGGGGATGCAGGGGAGGGGAGGTGGAAAGAGAGACTCACGACTTCACTACCCAGCCAGGGTACTCTGGCCCAGTAGAGAAGGCACAGCTGGGCAGAGAGGCAGATGTGGGGTGGGATGGGGGGGCATTGTCCAATGAGAGCATCAAAGGTGGGACACCCCCTCCAAGGGGGAACCGGTGGTCCCCAGAGTTTGCCTTCTTCTTCCCTGCGGAATTGGGTAGCCCAATCATGGATCCCTGGGGAGACAACCCAACAGCATCGGACTGGGGGAGAAGCAGCCGCTTATATAGGCCAGATGTAGAACTAACAGGCAACAACCAACCTAGAGAAGAACCAGTTAAAGTGGCTCAGCAAGGGTCTCCAACCTTGGCCACTTTAAGCCTGGAGGACTTCAACTCCCAGAATTCCCCAGCCAGCTGGCTGGGGAATTCTGGGAG
>BLBF01000056.1:14185404-14200735 GCA_015471245.1 Laticauda colubrina
TTCTTTCTTTCTTTCTTTCTTTCTTTCTTTCTTTCTTTCTTTCTTTTTCTTTCTTTCTTTTTCTTTCTTTCTTTTCTTTCTTTCTTTCTTTCTTTCTTTCCTTCTGTCGTGGAAATCGCACCGCTCCCCTTTCCGCCGTCTGCCTGGGCGGCCAGCGAGGCTCTTTTGCCTTCGTGGCGCGCTCTTTCCGCGGCTCTCCTTCCTCTGACAGATCCCAAACAACCACTCGGAGGTAATAAAATATTTTCAATCCCCCCTCCCTTCCTTCTCTCCCTCCCCGTCTCCTTTGGCTATTGGGAGAGGGTGAGACAGTCGGGGGGGGGGGGGGGAAGCGAGAGAGAACTTTGGGGAGGTGTCAATAAAACAGCAGAGGGTGGGACGGAGCCGGACCCCAGCCTCCTATTGGCCCGGCCTTTTGGGAGTGGTGGGGGGGGGGTGAAGAAACGTGGAACCAGAAGAAAGAGAAACGAGGCAGAAAATAAGGCGAGCCGGCATCTGTCCCCCCCCCCCCACCTTAAAGCCAAGGGGCGGGACCGGCCCAGACCCCTCATTTGCATACAGAGCGTGCCAAGAAACTGCAACAGACTTGGAGACTCGGAGCGGGAGGGGGGAGGGGGGGGAGAGCACGGAAGGGCCCCGAAACTGAAGGCTTAGCCGGGAAAACCGAGATCGGAGTCTCTCCGAAAAGGTCATCTTTCCCACCCAGCCCTATTTTTGTTTCTTTTCTTCCTCCTCTTCCCCCGCCCCTTTCCTGCCAATCAAATCTCAAAGTCGCCCGGCAGGTCAAAGGCTTTCAAGAAGAGATTGGATTTGCCATCTGTCAGAAATGGTGAAGGGTCTCTTGCTGGGAGGAGAGTGGGGAAAGGGGAGGGGGTTGGGCTAGATGACCGACAAGGTCCCTTCCAGCTTTGTCAATCTAAAAGTGAGCCCTCCCTTGGTCTGGGGTTCCAGTTCCCATCATCCCCATTACACCCTCTCTCTGCAGCAGGGCTGGCGAAAGGCGGCCCCCCTCCCATCCCCCCCGTCTCTGTCCTGATTCATCCCGAATCGATTGAACGCGTTGCTGTTGCTAAACTTAAGAGATGCTCGACGCTTCCACCCACCGCCCCCGCCCGCCCCGTGGCTACCCTGAGCGCCGGCCAGGCGGTGAAGCTGTTCCTCCCACCGCCACGCCTTCTGACCGGAGTTTGCAGGAGCCCCCCACTCCCTGCCCCGCTTCCCCCGCTCCTCCCGTTTCGCCCCTGCTCCGCGGAAGCCGCTTGTTGCGTCGATCACAACAAGGAGGCTTTGCATTTCGCTTTAAGCAAAAAGTCGTTGGTCAGAAATGGTGGAGGGTGTCCTTGCTTGGGCGGGGTGGTGGTGAGGGGTGGGGTTGGACTAGATGACCTCCAAGGTCCCTTCCAACTCTGATTATCTTGTTATCTGTTAGTCAGTCCCGGGCAGGCGTTTGATGGGCTGTTTGCAAGGCAGAGATTTTTTTTATTCAGCTGTTGGTTTTATTACGCAAAACCTACCCTTGCGCCACCATATCTCCCATCCTCCCCGGCCTCTCTCTCTCTCTCTCTCTCTCTCTCTCTCTCTCTCTCTCTCTCTCCCTCCCTCCCTCTCTCTTTCTCCCTCTCCCCTTCTCCTCTCCCCTATTCCCGCCATCCTCTGATTTCCTTCGAAAGGACAGGATTGGGGGAGACTCGGAACCGCCAGCCACGACGAAGGTTGCTTTTCAAATCGAAACGCTAAGCGGCCCGAGAGAGGGGCGGGGACGCAGGGGGTTGGACTAGATGACCTATAAGGTCCCTTCCAAATGCCAACTCTGTTCATCCAAACCAGAGGTCTCCAACCTTGGCAACTTTAAGATTTTTGGACTTCAACTTCCAAAATTCTCCAGCCAGCGATGCTGACTGGCCGAACGAGCGGCGGCTTGAGGACATCAGCGGTCTACAAATGCTAGCAAATTCGGGCGCCTTTTGCGCGTGTTGCAAGCGCTGAAGCTGGAAGGTCGCGTCTCCCCCCCCCCCCCCCCCCCCCCCCCCCCCCTCTGAACAATTCGTTGCTGGATTTGAATGAGCTTTAAAAAAAAAACCCTTGCATCGCTGTTAGGGAAAGCAACCCGCCTCTATCAGAAAAGAGAAAGAAAGAAAGAAAGAAAGAAAGAAAGAAAGAAAGAAAGAATGAAAGAAAGAAAGAAAGAAAGAAAGAAAGAAAGAAAGAAAGAAAGAAAGAAAGAAAGAAAGAAAGAAAGAAAGAAAGAAAGAAAGAAAGAAAGAAAGAAAGAAAGAAAGGCCTTAGACAATAGAGCCTAAAGCTATCGAGCGTTTGGACCTTTTGCTTTTTAGGCCCAACTCTTTCAGCTTCTTCGCTGCCAGGGCAATGTTAATTGCACTTGCTTTTAATGGCATCCTTTCTAGACATCTAGATGCACCGAAATTTGCTTTTAAAACAAAACAGTGTATCGTAATTTACAATATTGCAGGAAAGGGGGGTGGGAAAGAAATCGAACGGCGTTGGGGTGGGGGGGTGCCCTTTCAGGGCGTCGCCTTTTCTGTTATAGACTTTGGGAGGGAGGGGGAAAGGAAGATCATTTTATCGGACCCTTTGTTCCCGCTAGAAGCTCAATCAAATAAATTAATAAACCTGACTCTTGATTCACCAAAGATGATGTTTCTCCCTCTCTCTCTCTTCTTCCTTCCTTTCTCTTTCTTTCTGTTTCTTTCTCTCTTTTTCTTTCTCCTTCTTTCTCTCTTTTTCTTTCTTTCTCTCTTTCTCTTTCTTTCTTTTCTTTCTCTCTTTCTCTTTCTTTTCTTTCTCTCTCTTTCTTTTCTTTCTTTTTCTTTCTTTCTTTCTTTCTTTCTTTCTTTCTTTCTTTCTTTCTTTCTCCTTGCAACAGGTCCGAGCAAAGACGAAGTTTTTGAACTGTGGGTGGTTGGGTCAGTCGCAGGACATATCTGTGCTTAACTGAACCTTGAATTGCTCAATTCATCGACCCCTGGTTCTAACTCTAAACCCGAAGTACTGGGGCTAAATATACTGGGTTCGTGCAACACTTTGGATAGAAATGTGTCGTTCCTCGGATAGGCTCCAATCAAGCCTCCGAGACCCTTTATCCACAGCAGGTTTACGAACCTGGGAGGCCATCCCTAAAATGGCGCCTTCCCGACAGACTCATTGAAGCTGGGGCCTGGCTTCCCTCTGCCTTGGTTGAAAGGATAAAGCCCCTCAGAGACAAATGAAGAAAATTTAACTTGGCAGCCCCATTTTCATCCGGTTCAAAAGAATCACAGTCCCCTACAAAAATAACTGGTTAAATAAACTAAAAAGGAAAAAGCATTCCTTTAAAATATCTGCCCAAAGCCCTTTTCCTAAGCTGGTCAGGTAAATTTATTTACCACACTTTCATTCATTTATATCTGGCTTTTCTGTTAAAGTTTGAGGCTCTCTGTCTCCTCCCCAGTTGGGGTCCTACTTGCAAATTTTCCTAACTTAATCGTCTCAGGGTATCAATGGACTACAACTCCCGAAGTCCACGCTGGCTGAGACTTCTGGAAACTGAACTCCCACCTGAACCGAAGTCTCCCACCTTCTCCCTCCCTCTATGTGTGTGTGTGTGTGTAAGGTACCTGGGCTAAAAGGAGGGAAACCCTGGCATATAAATCACTCTATGTTTGTTTGTGGGTTACCCTACTTTGGTATTTAATAAATCTGGGTGGTTAAGGGAACTGTGCTTGTTTAGTGTGTTAAATGAACAAGGTAATTCTTACGTCTCACCCTGAAATCTTTTTTTCCCCCAAAGTGGACAGATTGCCGCCTTCCACTGCCTGCCCCTAACAAAGCAAGGGGAAGAGGCTGTGGAGAGAGAGTATGGGAAACTCAGCCTCTTTGCCTTTAACACATTTGGAGTTAAACTGCATTGTGTGAACATAGCCAACCACTCTTCAGCCTGGCCTGGTGGGGTGGGGGCGGGGGTGGGGGCGAGGGCGGGGGAATCAGTCCATCTGCTTATTTAAGAAGTCCGTCTCGCAGGGCAAAGTCTCGTAAATTGAGTTCAAAGAACTAGGGTTAAGTTAAGGACGGAAAAGCTCTTTTTGCCCTGAATCTAAAACTCTCCTAAAGTGGCATTCGTTGCTTTGGGTTGCGCTGTAAGCAAAAATAATTTCGAGAGGGGAGCATTTCTCTTTTACTGCGGCACCTCCACGCCATAAAGAAAACAAACAAACAAACAAAAAAACTCTTTGCTATATTTGCCTTGTTTATTTTTGTTTTGTTTGTTTTGGTTTTTTTAAAAAGGAAAATCCTGCAGAATTAAGTTAGGTGATTTATCACACCAGCTAAGGGGCAAAGCGCTCCGCGGCGCTTTGGCCGCTTTCTCTGACCTAGCCAGGAAACAAGGAAGTGCTCTTTTTGAGGCTTGGCCCGGTGCAAAAGCAGCCGGCGGGAGACGAGTTGCGAACCTGCGAACATCCTGAGAGATGCTTCTTCCCCGGAGGAAGCAGCGGCAGCAGCGCGCAGGAACAGCTGGGTTTGAACGCAAAGCAAAGTTAGGATTCCGGTCCCTGGGCAGCTGCTAGTACTCTTGTGCCCCTGGACTCCGTCCGCACCCCCTCCCTACATGGACTCCCCCAGAGCGCTTTTACCACAACCTTTATTCAAACTCGGGGGGGTGGGGGGGTGGGGGGGCTTTGGATTCCAACAGAGGCTGCATCAATTTTCTCAGAGATGGAGAGGTGGTGCACTCGGGCAGTTTTATCTTATTAGAAGCAGTTTAGGACTACAGAATAGGGTTAGGACTGTTATACAACGCTCCCGCCTCCCATTTTCTTTCCTCCCTTCCCTCCCTCTCTCCCTCCTTCCTCTCTTCCTTCCCTCCCTTCTTCCCTCGCTTCCTTCCTTTCCTCCTTCCTCCCCTTCTTCTCTCTCCTCTCCTCTTCCCTCCCTTCTTCCTTCCTTCCTTCCCTAACTTCCTTCCCTTTTTCCCTCTCTTCTTCCCTCCATTCTTCCCTTCCTTCCTTCCTTCCTCCCTCCCTCCCTCCCTCCGTTTTGGAAACTTTGCTTTGAATTACCCCTGAAAATTGACGCAATAGTATCCGGCGATCATTTGGTTAGTAAGACCCTGCCTATGGGACTGCAAATGCCCACCGACTCTGTCTCGGATGATGGGCATCGTGCAAGCGAAGACAGCCAGAGGCCAGGAGGCTGCGTTTATCCTACTACTTGCAGTCGGTCCCTCCAGATTAGTATTAGTTATTACTATCGTCAGATTCCCGATTTAATATTGTGGTCAGAGGGAGCCCAGTTCAGAAGGCTGGCCGCGCCTCAACGTCTCAATTCTCCGCGGCTTCGAAGGGCTTAGAAAATCTCCCTTTCTTGGCCCGAAGGAACGGCTGCTTTGGTCCGCCCCTTCCCAAACTTCGTCACCGACCCGACCTCGGAGCCCCGAAAGGAAACAGGTCCGGCCCGCTTCAGTGCATTTATCTCCACCGCCTTTCTTACGGAGCCAGACGAAGCGATTTGCTGGTTGCCGGCAAAAAGGCGCAACGAGCGTCAAGCAGCTGTACGAGAGGCGAATCCCGAGGTTGTTAACAGTTGGGAAGGACCGGCGGGTTTTCCAAGAGGCGGCTGGCTGGCCGTTTGCACGGGATGGCGACCGATTAGCATTTTAATCGGTGGGGGTGGGGAAGTGAATTTGCTTCGAGGGAGAGGAGGTTTGGAACCTGGAGTCTGAAAACTTGACATAAAAAGGCTGATGAAAAGAAGAAGAAAAAGGAGGTCGGGTTTGCACAAAACCCTTGGCTAAGAGATGTCTATTTTATAGTTTAGAATTACAGGGGTCTCCAACCTTGGCCACTTTAAGCCTGGAGGACTTCAACTCCCACAATTCCCCAGCCAGCTTTGAATTTTGGGAGTTGAAGTCCTCCAGCAAAGCTGGCTGGGGAATTCTGGGAGTTGAAGTCCTCTCGGCTGAAAAGTGGCCAAAGTTGGAGATCCCTGGTTTAGAAAGCTGGATCCATCTCGTTATCCAATCTGTTTTTTTTTCCTGGACCCGCACTTCCAAAGGTACTGCTAAACGGGTCCTGGGTGGATGGAAGACCACTAAGAAAGACCAGGCCAGGTTGAGAAACCCAAAGGCAAGCCACTTCTTCTTCGTTGCACGAAAATAAATCCCCCAATTCTTGGGAGTCGCTGGGGGAGTCTCATGGGATAAAAGCAGTGGCAGGCTGCAGGACAGCTGCAGGCAAATTGGTGTGAAAAAAAAAAATGAAGAATACCCTGGGATCCAGCCTTTGATTTCCCAAGTGGGAAAACTTGGACAATCTTCCAAAGAAGTGAAGCCAAAACAGGGTGACCAAAACCCATACAGGGGCAGGAATCACACATTCTTTGGACTCTGTGTGTGCGTGTAGGACAGCCTACATTTGCACTGTTGTTCCCACACAAGCAGCACAGCTCTAGTGAAGGTGTAATTCCCCTTATAGAAGATGGCTGTGGCAGGAAAGGAATATTTGAAAAGGGCCCCACCAAGAAATGACAATTGTAGGATAAGCTAGGAAGTGGAAAAGCACCCCAGATTTGGGGAATTAGGCAATTGGCTATTAATTCCCACCAACTATAGGTGGGAATAAAGCCACAAGGGACAAACGACTTTAGTTTTGAAATAGAACTCAAGCCCAAAGAACACCCTTGCCCTGCGATCATCTAAGCCACATTTCTATCTACTCCGGATTAGGCCTGCTTTCCTGCTCAGTTTGCGAACTGTGGCTGCAAGCTTTTTGGTTCATTCTCGAATTTTGGAGCTATGCAAATAAATTAAAACTGGGTTCCCTCAATGCGCAAAGCCCTCAGCTGCCTAACCCCGGTTTATTCACACAACCTCCTGAGGGAAACATTCCTGCCCCCCATGACCTTCCGTGGGACCATTGGCGAGAAATCCGGGGGGGGGGGGCGCGCAAAAGGTCAACCCATGGAGCAGAAGTTGCCTTCGTAAATTGTGGGAGTTTCGTGCGTGGAGACTTTCAAAGAAGAGACTGGATTGCCATTTGTCAGAAATGGTGCAGGGGGTCTCGTGCTTAGAAGAGGGGGGCGGGTTGGACTAGATGACCTACAAGGTCCCTTTCTAACTCTGTTCATCTGTTAATTCAATATCTAACGTCGAACTGCGGCGCATCCGCGTTTTGAGAGACAGCCTCCGTTGGAAAGGATCTGAGTGGCTAGATTTTTTTTCTCCCCAAGGGGACGGGGGGTCCCCAGCGATCCTGACACGGCGAAAGAAAGCAGTTAGGGAACGGGGACCCTGGCAGGGAACAGGCGCCCCCTATTGGCAAGGGCGGGGCGGCCACCCATGGAGAGCAATCGTTTGCTCGCTCGCTTTCGCTGAAGTTCTCGCTTCGACTTGCCTGGTTAGTAAAACAAAACGTGGCAATCGCCGAGAAAGTGATGCGAAGAAGAAGAAGAAGAAGAAAGGGACCGAAAGACGCTCATCGAAGTCTTTCGGCCTATTTCGTTAACCTTCGTGTTTGCAAACCGCGACACTTGGTCGTCTGTCAGGTTTGGGAGCAATCCTGAGAAATGCGCGCTGATTTTTTTTTTTTTTTAATTAAATCTAATTCGTCAAGTTGACCCACCCTTTTCTTAATGGACATATTTAAGCCCTGCTTGCCAGTGAATTAATCCTGGTTTATCGCGGTATATTTTTCACCGAACCAGCTGGGCTTAACACGTGAAAACCGCCAAGGAACTAAGCCGACGTGAAAAGGATCCGCGCTCGGCGGGTCGTTCGAATGCTGCCGTTACCGTGTTTGGCTGAGCCGGTGAAGAGCACGTTTCGGGAAGAGAGCCGAGAGATGGCCTGGAATGCGCGCCATCCTTTCTCCTGGCCATCTCCTCAAAGGGAATGGCCAGGGAGAAGCTTTTGGATTTGAAAAAGAGCGAATGTTGAAGAAGCATCGCCGAGTTAAATGGGTTGAGCTGCGTCCACACGTGCATTTGGTTAGTTACGCCAGAGTCTGAATGCGTGAAAAGACCGCGGATGCAATTCCCGGGAACGGGAGCGCGGCGCTTTCCCGTGGGGATCGAAAAGAGGCGGCCGGCGGCTCTTAAGAGAAATGTGAACAAACAACACGTGGGAATCTGTTTTTAAAAGGGCGGCGAATCCACCCGAAGCGGGTTAAGAGGAATTCGTCGGCGGAAAGGGGAAGGTGTAAAACCTCTCGTGCTCTTTTCAAGGAAGGAAGGTTGCTTTTTAGTCATCCTTTCCCTCGAAATTCAGCCGCAAGAATTCGATAACACGGTCCAATTGATAAGGGTGGCTGATGGGCACTGTAGTCCGGCAAGAAGGAAGCAAATAAAGGATCGTTGTTATCTTGTTCTTTCAGGTCATCCTGAAAAGGCGAAATCAAATATTTGAGATCGAGAAGGGAGCGACAGCATGACTAGAAGTCTCCTTGGGCAATTCTGAGCTGGTTAAGGGGGGGCTATTGCCGTCTTTATTTTTATTCCACAATTAAAAGGATATCGCGCTGTTGCATTTTCCAGCTCATCTCCCAGATGGTTGTTCCTTCCGCCGCCTCATTCGCCGAAGCAGCTCTTTTGCGTGTCCGCTTGTTATGGTGGACTGCAGTTTGCTTTTAAAGGCTGATCGCTCGGTTGTAGTACAAACAATTCGCCTCTTGAACGGGGGGGGGGGGGGGGGGGGAAAAAAAAAAAAAAAAAGGACATTTATTTTATTTTATTTTTCGGCCGACAGCTCACCGGGAAGTATTTCACAGGTTGTAATTCGTAAGCTGCGCTCGCCCCCTCGTGGTTGAAAGTGAAATAAAACACCCCGCTGCAAACGGGACAGGACGGAACTTGGAGTAACCATCCAAAAGGCTCTTTCGAGCAGGCGTTGAACTTTGGAAAAAAAAAAAAAAAAAAAACCTCTTCTGTCGGGCAGTGAGCCCAACGGTAGCTTTCGGCAAACAAAACCCACTGGAAATGTAAGTAAGAATTCTCTCCTCGGCGGTTTTTAATTGCTTTTCCCGAGGGACAAAGGCAGCCTGGAGTGCCTGATGTCTGGAAACGAGGAATGTATGCGGGCAAGCTCTGGAAACAGAGGAAAAAACAGAGTGCAACGGAAGGGTTCTTTGACTCTCCCTCGGAAACCCGATGAAATGGGGTTGAATCAAGATGGGAGCTGGGAAAGTTGTTAATTCTGTGCTCCTCCCCCCCCCCCCCCCGTCGTGATTGTTGGATGGGGCAGAACTCGAGTGGGGAATGCATGACTGTAAACACATCGGTGTTGGAAGTTAAAACCCCACCGGTCTCCTAGAAAAATGAAATATTTTAGGAAATACTAAAAAGGCAGAATATTTCTCCTAAAAGAAAGGAAAAACTCAGAGGTAGAAAGTCAGCCCCCCCCCCCCCCCGCCTTTGTTTATGGGCCATTAAGGCCTGGGCCAGTCTATTCTACATTACAAAGATTTACCTCCTTCGGGCAGAGCCATTGAATTGCCCTTCGATACACTACCCACCAAGTTTCAACCAAACTTAGCACATAGACAACCTACAAAGCTAGCTATGACCTCTGACAGCAACCAAACAGGATTCTCTTCCTGTGCCCCAGGAAGTTCAAAGCCAGAGAGGGTATAAAACCCAGGGACTCTCAGCATCTCTTCCCTTTTCTTCACCCAAGAGGTCCAAGGCATGTGATCCTGCCCACCATTAAACCATCTTTCCAAACAGCCTCCATGTTTCCAGTGTCTTTCTCCCCACTTGGAACTGAACTCAGAAGGATATTTCTTCCAACACTGGCCAATGGGTTTTCTTCCATTTCTAGGTCCATACAACATAGCAAACCATAAACCACACAACCTGAGTTTGTGCAACACTGAGCCACCAGGCAGCCCTTTTAACCAAAAGCCATCAGGGAAAACCAGGGGATGAAAGAAAAGATCTTCTGGATAAAGACAAAACAGGGAAGAATAAACCCAGTAAGAAAGTTGGAAATCATCTCTTTGTCTAAGTATCTTTCTTAGACTGATCTTTCAACTCTGCACAGGGAGTCCTTGACTTACGATCACAATTGAGCCCAAAATTACTGTTGTAAAATGAGACATTGGGTTAAGCGAGCTTTGCCTCACTCTCTTGCCACAGTTGTAAAGAGAATCTGGTTTCCATGTGGATTTTGCTTGTCAAAAGGTTGCAAAAGGTGATTGTGGGGCCACCAAATCCAGACTTTTCATGACCTTATTGGACATCTAAGTATAGTTTATTCAGTGAAACCAATTATCTGGGTTTACATAGGATGTGTTCCCCTAGCTTGTGATTCGAAGTGCCATGAAATATGTGATGCACGGATACACTTTCTTATTCTTACCTGCAGGGGGCAGGAGAGGACCTCCACTAGGCTACTGAATTTGGGGAAAGCTATGGCAAACTTAGACAGCATACTAAAAAAAAGAGCCATCCCCCTGCCAGCAAAAGTGTGTATAGTCCTGAGTGTGGTTTTCCCAGTTGCAACTTATGGCTGTGAAAATTGGACCATAAGGAAGGCTGAGCGCCCAAGAATGGAGACCTTTGAACTTTGGTGCTGGAGAAGACTCCTGTGAGTCCCTTGGATTGCAAGGCGATCCGACCGGTCAGTCCTAGAAGAGATCCACCCTGACTGCTCTTTAGAAGGCCAGATCCTGAAGATGAAACTCAAAAGACGTTGGCCACCTCATGAGAAGGAAGGACTCGTTGGAGAAGAGCCTGATGCTGGGAACGGTTGAGGGCAAAAGAAGGAGGGACAGCAGAGAATGAGGTGGCTGGAGGGAGTCATTGAAATAGTTGGCGTGAGCTTAAAGGGACTCCAGAGGATGGTAGAGGACAGGAAGGCCTGGAGGAACGTTGTCCATGGGGTTGCGATGGGTCAGACATGACTTCGTGACTGACAACAAATCTGTGGGTTTGTGCCAGACAATTCTGCCTAGGGTTACTACCAGTGTCCGGTGTTCAGAAAGCCCATGGCAAACTCTTGCAAGACAATACTGCAAACTTTTAAATTCTGTTCTAAGCCAGCTCATAAAATTTGGCTGGGTGACACTTTAAAGAGATCTAAGGGAAGGGTCTTCCCAGCAGATCCAACCTCACTCTGTGGATGGTACTGCCTGGTTAAGTCTGCCCTGCTAAAATGTCCAGGGCCATCAAAAGCTTGACCAGCCAATGAGCTCACTCCTACACAATTGTAGCCAATTGTAGTAGTGAAAACAAGACTGAGAGGGGGTAGTTATGGCATTCTCTGCTTCTTTACATCCTTGGGATTTGGTTTCCTTGGCCCCATAATCTCCTCTTCAATGCTCTTTTCTTCTTTCTTCTAATTTGTTAGAGGCAAAGCCTAAGAGAAACCTTCATTTTCCTGAGGGTCTCTAGATGAAGGAAAATGTTTCTTAAACTGGTATAGCAGTTATAGCTCTCTCTAGACTGCCACTGGATTTGGTCTTACTTGCATTGCTTACAATGTATAGTTACTTTAAAGACAATTCCTAGTGACTTCATGTCCATGTAATTTTCCCAGCAACAATAGGAAAGTAATTACCCACTGCTTTCTTCTGGAATATTTTTAACTTCCCAGTCTAACCTGTATGTCCGGTATTGCGATATCTGATATTTTTCCAACCAAACACAAAGCAAATAAAACTTGTTTAGCTTCTGAGCTTGCGCAAGACCAGCTGAAATGATGGTTTGTGTACATTTATGTGTTGTATCCTGCAGAGGCTTTTCACTACAAGTACTTTTGTCAGGTGACCATACCTGGCCTGCAAAATTCCAACAATGATCACCAGAGGGCAGCAGAGAGAGGTATAAAACTCAATCCCTTTAGTAGCAGCACCTAGTCGTGGTCTGGATTTCTGATCCTGCTACTTATGGATTCTCTTTGCCACACCAGTTAAGGGTGGAAACTGGGGAACAATGAGTTCTAGTCAAATCTTAGGCTAGCAGACTTTGGATCAGTTGCTGTTGCTAACATGGGGGAAATAGGATGAAGAACTATTAGGTATGCTCGCCTCCTTATTTATGAAAAATAATAAAGATGTTCTAATTAATAAATTACACATGGCATTATAATTTTTTTGAAGAATTTGAACTTTTTCTAGATCAGTGTAGATAGGTTTACAAAACAAAGCCTTATCAGGTCTAATAGGCTCTATTCCCAAATAACTATATGAATTAGACTTCCTGTGTGGCCAACAAGGAGATGCTATTGTGCTGCAATTTGCTAAGGCTGCATAACCTGTACCAAAGTAGCATGCCAGCTATTGATTAATCTCTTCACCCAAATAAATATTGGCACATGAATGCGGAGCCATTCTCCCCTCCATCCCCTGTTCAGTTTAATAGAAGAGTATTCTGAAATTTAAGCAAGCAAATTGGAAAATGATAACATTCCCTTTGGCGAGCTGATGAGAATGTTGCATGTCTTCTCTTATCCTCAGTCTTCTAGGTAGCCCCGGAGTGAACTCCAAGCTGAATCCTCCTCTTCAGAAATTGTTGGCAGGTTGAGTCCTGGTACCAGGCACCTGGAATTCATTCAGTTTATGATCTGAGTGATATTTTGGAGAAATGTGGTTATGATGTGCACAAGTGGATTTATTTATTTTTTTAAAAATCATATTTTAGCATTTTCCCTGCCATCAAAGTTCTTGATTAAAAAGGGAAAGGCAGTCATGAATCAGCACTTTTAGACTAAATCATAAACCCATGTTTTGCTTGTTACAGATGATTTTTTAAAAAGGCAAGAAGCTTGAGATGTCTGTTTTACATTACGGATAAATATTAAGGATTACCAGCTGGCTTCTCGGGAGCTTTTCAGTCTAGAAATGAGAGGGACCATGATTGAGGTAAACAAAATTATGTTGTGCTGTGGATAAAATGGACAAGGAGAAGCGATTTTCCTCTTTCCAAAATGCTACAATCAAAATACTACAATTTACAATCCTAAAGAAATTGAATCTTGAAAAAATCGGAACAGGAAAAAGAATTATTTCTTGTACAACACATAATTCAGCTTTGCAATTTTCTACCATGAGATGCTGTGTTGGATGCCAGCTGGATTGGCTTAAAAAACAACAACAATTAAATTAAGACGTGGAAGTCATGGCAATCCATGGCTTTTAGCCTTGAAGGCAGCGGGATTACCTCTAAAAACCAGCTTCTGGGAGACTTGTGGGTTTTCTTGTGCTGCAGTTGGTTGTCCACTATGGCAACAGACTGCTGCACTAGATGGGCCTATAGTCCAATCCATCAGCATAATGCTTAGGGGTGGGATTCAGCCAGTTCAGGCGAACCAGATGTTAGATTTATATCTGGCTCACTTGAACCGGTAGTTGATTCGACTGGCTGGCCCTGCCCACCCCTCCCGTCTCCTCCCAGGAGTCTCCACATGGCCCGTTGGGGATGGAGATAAGTGCAGGATCTGCGTGGAGGCTCTGGGAGGGCTAAAAATGGTCCTCCCAGAAGTTCCAGCTGTTTCCGGCTTCCGGAGGGCTGTTTTCGCCCTCCCATAGGCCCGAGGGAAGCCTCTGGACTCTGGGGAAGGCAAAAAATGGACCCCCCAGAAGTTCCAGAGGCCACACCCACCCAGCAACTGGGCAGAGAGCCAGATGTTGGGATTTTTGAATCCCACGCCTGCTTACACGTACTTGTCTGTTTCCTCAGAGCCATGCGGGGACTATATTAATCCTGTCTTGAGAGATTTCATGTGCCAGAATTCTATCATCAGGTATCGACACATCTGTAATCCAGATCAGTATGTTTGTTGCTTATCTGTTGCATGAGTCAGGGTGCCCTGCCTTCAAAGGACAAGAGCCACAGGACATATAATTTCATTTAGAGGCAGCTTGATTGTGGAAGTTTGTGAAATCTTCAAATAAAGATTGTGATACAAAGATATTAAGATGAAGCAAACTGGCTAGGCCATTACATCATTTATTTATATACTGAAGGAATATTATCCATAAGTTTATTTGCATTGACTTATGCATTGACTGCACTTGTTAAATCTTTACTGGTCACACAACTTTTAATAGCAACAAAAATTGGAGAGAGAGTGATCAAATAGATTTGCAGGTTATCGGGTATCTTTCAAAAGGCACTGGGGTTTATTCAAATAAAATCCAGAAAGTGAGTTCCCAAATAAGATTATTTTTAAAGCTATTATGTTTTTCCCGCTCTTAAAGGGCATTTGTAAGATTGTATTCATGCAAAATTATAACTTGCAAAGTATATTGTAATTAAGCTTTGCATGGAAAGGATACCTAAACATGAGTTATTTTATTTTGTGTTACAACTGAGCCACCTAGTGTCCATTTTCCTTGTTGCTTTTTTAATGCTGATGTTCAGAGATGATTATAATCTTAAAAGAGATGATCTTCAGTTTTTGAACCTCTCTTTGAGATATGGTTTGGGTACACTCATTGTTTAGCCATTTTTTTTACTAAGCACAATTGGTTGGATTTATGTGTTATGATTACATATCTACCTATGTACTCCCAATCTCTTGGTGTGCTGTCCCAGCCAGTCTATGGGAATTGGATAGTTACTTAGGAATTATGAGCTGTCCCCTTAAGGGAATGTATCATGGTAAATGTAGTTAAAGGTATCCTGGGAATTGTAGTTCATGTCACATGGCCACATCTGTAATCCTAATTGGTCACTAAATTGACCCTTGAATTTGGGTGAGGGTGGTTTTCCTCATTCTTTGTCTGAACTCTCTAACTCATGGCAGCTTCTTTCTATCACAATATGGGTTAGGAGATAACCATCTTTTACTGCAAGGCAGATATACAAAGGAATGGTCATTAAAGAAGAACTTCGTCACAAACATGAGTTATGAGGATGCCTGATGAACCAATAAATGTAATTTGTTATGGATGTCTTGTTGAGTTATCTATCTGCATCTGTACAGCTTCAAATCCATCTCTGTGCAGAAGGCAGAAAACTTGGACAGTTTCCCCCCTGAATTCTATCACTCTGCTAAACAACTAATTTCCACAACACTGTCAAACTATTTAGTAAGACTTTATTACTATTATTCTTCTCATCCTTCCTATTACCTCTCTCTTTCCACTTATAACTATAACCTTGTTGCTTGTATCTTTACAATTTACATTGTTTTATTTATTTCCTGGTATGATTTGATTGCTAATTTAGTATCCTATGACTACCACTAAGTGTCGTATCTTATGATTCTTTATGAATGTAGTTTTATATACACTGAGAGCATATGCACCAAAGACAAATTCCTTGCGTGTCCAATCACACTTGGCCAATAAAGAATTCTATTCTATTCTATTCTATTCTATTCTATTCTATTCTATTCTAT
>BLBF01000056.1:14200745-14220412 GCA_015471245.1 Laticauda colubrina
CTATTCTATTCTATTCTATTCTATTCTATTCTATTCTATTCTATTCTTGAACTAAAGCTTTCTTAGGCCATTCTGGAAGGGAATTCTGGCAGAGGTTGCCCAAAGCATCTTGAGTATGCCCTAAAAACACCTAAAGCTGTACAGGGCAACTTCACATAAATATGTAATACCAAAGCATGTCAAATCCTGCACTGTGGGAGTGACTCAAATGGGCTGTGGAGGAAGCTAAGTAGCTTTGCAATAATACCGGTGTATATTACTGGAGAGGGAACATAAGCTGATTAGAAAATGCCAGCCCCTGAGTAATTAAGGAACAGGTAAGAAATAGCTTTCAAACAGATTAAATTGAAACACAAAGATGCAGATAGTCCCTGAGTTGTAATTTGCATGCTCAAAAGTGGGTGGGGCCAGGACAAGAATTACATTTAATTAAATTTATGCTTGATTAAGATTCATTTGACTGAAGATATTTAATGTGACTAGTTCTTGTGCATTTAACATGTACACTTCTCGACAGTTCTGTAAGAACTGTTGGGGGAGCTCTGAGGACCATATCCAGGAGCTTAGGGAGCCCCATAAGTAAGTCTTCCTTTGTTTGTTTTTCTTCCTTGATTCGTGATTTGTAACCAAAGCAGAGATGGTATTCAGCAGGTCCTGACCAGTTCTGGAGAAGCGGAAGTTTTGAGTAGTTTGGAGAACTGGAAAATCCCACCTCTGACTAGTCCCACCCCCATCTCATCTCTGCCTCCCGAGTCCCAGCTGATTGGCTGGCTCTTCTTTGGTTGCCCTGCACAGGAGAATGGAGCTGGAAAGCAGGTTAGTGGGGTGGGGAGGGAATGGGGATTTTACAGTATCCTTCACCTGCCACAGCCACCAACGCATGCCCACAGAACTGGTAATAATTTTTTTTAAATCCTACCACTGAACCAAAGCCCAATCAGCCCAGGTTCCATAAGTACTGATGGATAAAATACTGAGTAAAGTACAGATGAAGTACTGAGACACTTTTGAAAAGCTTAAATGAAAGCTTTCCAGAAGTATAGGTAGTCCTCTATGTACGACCACAATTGAGCCCAAAATTTAAGTTGTTAAGTGAGTTTGGCCCCATTTCATGACCCTTCTTGCCACAGTTGTTAAGTGAATCACTGCAGTTGTTAAGTGAATCTGGCTTTCCTATTGACTTCGCTTGTCAGAAGATCGCAAAAGCTGAACACATGACCCGGGGACACTGCAACCATCATAAATATGAACCAGTTGCCAAGCATCTGAATTCGGATCCTGTGACCCTGGTGATGCCCACAACGGTCGTAAATATAAAAAACGGTTGTAAGTCACTTTTTTCAGTGTCGCTGTAACTTTGAACGGCCGCTGAATGAACTGTTGTAAGTCGAGGACTACCTATAGACTAACTAGACTATTCCTCAATTTGGTGCAGTAGTCAAGGCATTAGGCTAGAAATGGAGGCCATGAGTTCTAGCCCTGCCTTGGGTACAATGCCTCTAGTCTAGCATTAGGAAAAAAGGCAAGGGGTAATGGCAGTAAGACCATTGTTACTTCAAGGAGTTTAGTGATCTATTTTGATTTCTCTTTCATGTTAAGAAAAGTCTAGAAGTTTGGAGCTCATTCTGACCTAACCTGCTTGGTTGTTTTATTCTTTCTTTCCTGAATAAAGGAGAAGGGAGAAGAATGTTGGGCACCGGGGAAACGACTATCATTATTAAGGAATTTGTGGCAGCTTGTAGGAGATTTTGGTATCATCTTGCTTGATAAAGTTTGCTTTTTGTGTTATGCTTTTAGTTAATAATAATGCTTAAAATCCCTTTAATTACTGATATGCTTATTGTCTCTGGAGCCAAAAGAAACAATGGCCTAGGCCAGGGGTAGGGAAACTTGGCTCTTTTATCACTTATGGACTCCAATTCCCAGAATTCCTGAGGGAGCCATAAAAGGTTCCCCATCCATGGCCTACTGGTTTTTTCAGTTGTGGGGGAAATCAATTTTTGACTTGAATGGGACTGTTTAATATACAAATGTAGGACATATCAAGAATATAAAGGATAATAGTATAAAGAATAGGTCCTACATTTCTATATTAAACAGTCCCATTCAAGTCAAAAATTGATTTCCTCCACAACTGAAACACCAGTAGGCCATGGATGGAGAACCTTTTATGGCTCCCTCAGGAATTCTGGGAATTGGAGTCCAGAAATGATAGAAGAGCCAAGTTTCCCTATCCCTGGCCTGAGCACTCAGTCACTGTCCTGACACTTGACAAAACACAAGGACAAAATGTTCAGTCCGGAAAAACGCGAGGTAGACCGGGTTCCAACAACAAGTCTTTATTTCAATTATAGTTGCAAAATGGAACATTGGCTCAAGCCGCGACAGCCCTTTTATATGTTTCTGTCTGCCAGTTTGCAGCCAATGACAAGCATTTGGTTTTGCCGCCCTTGGGCGGCTTCGTGGATTGGTCCCTATTGAACCAATCCCCTTTTAGGTTTTGTTAACCAATCGGAATGAAGTATTTGGAGTCTACTATTATTTATACAGAACACCCCTCCCCTCTTAGTTCAGTCCTACGTAGTGACGTAGTCGCGCAGGTAGGTGGGGCTTCTTTTGATTCGACTGGACTTGCGCGGTTCATTTCTGTCGGAGACTTCGACCGGTTTGGATGGGGTTGCTGTTTCTCCAGTCTTTCTCCATGGAACCGTCTGGAAGGGTGAGTCAGCCATTTTACTGCCGCCTGAGTTTCTTAGGCTGGCGGTTTTGCTGCTCCCTCCCGTTTCCTCCGGGCAGGTCGAGCTGGCCTGGCTGGCCCCTTCGAATGGACTCTTCTCGCAACTTTCTTAAAACAGTGAGTCTGTCAGGCGGAGCTCCATTCAAAATCCAGGAAAGAAATACTTAGACTCTTTCAATTAGAGAAAAGATATCTTTTACTGAAAGTGAAGTGGTAGCAACCAAAGAATTCTGAATCTGAGAATTTAGGCGCGCAATTCACATATAGAAAGTGATGGAAATGTTCCCACCCCCAATAGTTCAAATGACACTTCCAATTAGAAGTTGTGGATATGATCATGTGGCATCTTCAGGTGATGATGAGGCCTCTGTCCGTTGACCTTGGCATATTTTGATAACGGGTTGCAGTTTTGCAGAGGGAAGAAAGCTAAGCGAGAAATAGAAACCTAACTCTATTTTATGCTCCCCCCTCCCATTTATACAACAGAAGAATGTAACACCTCCAGCTCACTTCCCAACTTATTCCTACCTCCCCTCCCCCCCCCCCATTACTTATGGCAGTCGAAAAGATGCAAAGCAATATCAGAAGATCTTGAAGACTGACAGAGTCTTTTATTTGCTCTTTTTGATTGTTATTGTTTTCGGAGTTTAATTTAAACGTTTCTTTATTGATTTCTCGCATTCCCCCCCCCTCTTTGGTTTGAATTTCGTCGTGTTTTTCTATGTGTGGTTGTGTGTTTGCATTTCGTTCTAGGTTTCGGGAGCGAAGCTGGTCTATGTGCCGTTTCCATTCCCTGCCGTCGTCTACCGTTAGTCGGTAGGATTTGGGGCCTGTTATTTGTGTAATTTGTCCGGGTAGCCATAATAGGTCCCCAGTAAAAATTTTAGCATAAACTAAGTTACCTATTGCAAAGGTCCTGCATCGGGTGGAGGAGTCGGGGGGGTTTTCTGGTGTGAAATTTGGGTGCAATCTATCTAGATGCGACCTTAGTTTCCTTCCCATCAGTAATTTTGCCGGGGTTTTGTTGGTTGTAGGACTGGGTGTGATATGTTGGAGAGTGAGTAATCGATTTATTTTATTTTGGACATCCCCAGTGTCCATTTTTTCTAAACCCTCCTTGGTAAACCTGACCATTCTCTCTGCCCTACCGTTTGCAGCCGGGTGGGCCGGCATGGTTAGGGCATGTCTTATACGTAGGGAGGCTAGGTATTGCTCGAATTGGAGACTGGTTAATTGTGGCCCGTTATCAGACACTAGGACGTCCGGTAGGCCATGGGTTGCAAAGAGTTTGTCAAGTTGTTTTATAACGGTTTCTGTTGTTGTAGATGGCATAATTTTTACCTCCAGCCAATTAGAGTATGCATCCATGACAATCAGAAATGTATGCCCCTTGGAAGGACCCGCAAAATCGATGTGGATTCGTGACCAGGGGCCTCTTGGGGTTTCCAGTCTCTTATGGGTGCTTTTGGCAGGGACGGCCTGATTCTTTGGCATTTATTGCACGGGTTTACCCAGTATTCGATGTCCCTATCTATACCCGGCCACCAGACATAGCTTCTAGCAAGACTTTTCATTTTAACTATTCCTGGGTGGCCTTCATGAAGCATACCCAGTAACTTGGTTTGTAATTTGTTAGGAATAATTACCCGATCACCCCACAATAAACAACCTTTTTGGATTGAGAGTTCAGTTTGTCTGGTCCGGAAAGGTTTAACGTTCTCAGTTTTTTGGTTTTCCGGCCAGCCTTTACCTACCCAGTTAAGTACGCGGGCAGTCAATGGGTCTTTTGCGGTGGCTCTGGCGACATTCGCAGATTTGGGTAGATCGGGGCAAGTCTCTATTTCTAATGCTGTCATCGTTGGTGCCGGGTCTTCCTCTGTTGATGGCAATGGTGCTCTGCTCAAAGCGTCTGCATGGGAAATTTGTTTCCCTGGGCGATGTGTCAGAGTATAGGAATAGGCTGCCAGGAACTCTGACCATCTAGTCATTCGTGGGGACAGAATATTCGGTGTAGGTTTGTTTCCCGCCAAAGTTCCTAGTAGCGGTTTGTGATCTGTTACGATTTGAAAAGTTCTTCCATATAGGTACTCGTGGAAGCGTTTCACTCCGGCGACAATTGCTAGAGCTTCTCTGTCCAACTGGCTGTAATTACGCTCGGCTTTGGACAGGGTCTTAGAATAGTATGCGACGGGTGCCTCTCTCCCATCAGGCAATTGGTGGCTCAGGATGGCACCGACTCCGAATGGCGAGGCGTCGCAGGTCACTGTCAATGGCAGTGTATTGCTAAACTGGATAAGAACGGTGTTTGATGTTAATAAGTCTTTTATTCCTTCGAAAGCTTTTTTTTCTCTAAGCCCCCATGTCCAAATTGTTTACTTGTCCAGTAATCGATGCAATGGTTCCGCTATTGTGGCTTTTTGGGGTAGAAACACATTATAGAAGTTTATCAGTCCCAAAAATGCCTGCAGCTCAGTTTTATTTTTTGGTTCTGGTGCGTCTTTTATAGCTCTTACTTTTTTTTCGGTGGAGTGTATGCCCTCTCCATCAATTAAATATCCTAAAAACTCGACGCGATCAGTCATTAGGCAGTACTTTTCTTTCTTTACTTTAAGGCCAGATTCTCTGAATTTATTTAGGACCTCTTTGAGTCTTTTCTTTAGTTGTGTTGCATCTTTGGCTGAAATTAGGACGTCGTCAAAGTATGGCACGACCCCTCTTATGCCATTTAACAGGCGTTCCATGAGGCTCTGGAAAACGCCTGGGGCTACGCTTACTCCAAATTGGAGTCTGTTACATTTGAATGCCCCTTTGTGAGTCACTATTGTTTGTGCTTCCACCGTTAAGGGGTCTACTGGGAGCTGTTGGTACGCCTGTGCCAGGTCTAGTTTGGCGAAAACCTTTCCTCCCCCAAGAGAGTACAGTAGGTGTTGCACAACTGGCACCAGGTACGCGCTCTGTTGCAATGCGTGGTTCAGGGTAGCCTTGTAGTTGCCACAGATTCGAACTAACCGTCTGGCTTAATTGGTGTCACAATTGGTGTTTCCCATTTAGCGTGGTCGACCGGTTCTAAAACCCCTTGATCTATCAATTTATTTAGTTGTTCCTCTATTTTTTTTTTTAAAGCAAAAGGAACCTGTCTGGCCTTTAGTCTTTTAGGGGTTATCTGTGGGTCTAGACTAAATGAAATGGGGGTTCCCCGATACCTGCCTAGGGAGCCGTCGAAGACGTCCTGGAATTCTCAGATCAGGTCTTCTTCCCAGTCAGTTGCGGCCACCCAGTCTACTCCGGTCATCCCGATGCCCAATGGTGCAAACCATTCGATACCCAGGAGGCTTGGTCGATCTCGGTCGACTATTGTTAATGGTAGTACTGCGACATGTTGCCTGTAAGCGATTCGAAAATGTCCCAGGCCAATTACAGGAATTCGGTTTCCCTGATAATCTTTGAGGGTTAGTTTTTGTCTCTGGAGTTCCTTAATTTTGATGTCTGGAATTAGTTTTTTGAGGGTGTCCCACGACACCATGGATAGGAACGTTCCAGAATCAACTTCCATCTCGCAGGGGCTGTCTTCGATTTTTACAACTAATTTTACTTTCTTCCCGCTTTCCGTCTGAGCACTTCCGATAGTGAAAGTTTGGTATGCTTTCTCCCGGTTAGTGGCTTTTCTGTTTCGCTGCCACTTTTTCTCGGAGAGTCTTGGCTCAGGTTTTGCTGAGGAGTCGTTTCGTCTCTTTGGGCTGTAATTCTTTTTGTTTCTGCAGACTTTCTCGATATGCCCCCTTTTCTTGCATGCTCTGCAAATGGCATCGAGGAATCTGCAATCGGCTTGGGGATGGTTTCCCCCATTTCTGGTCTCTCCGATAAAACTCGTGCCGCTTTATCAGGTTTGACACCACCGGTGCATAATGGGCCTTTAATGTTCTTTGGAGCTCGGTCCACGTCAGTTGTTTGACATCTCGGGGCTTTGCCAAAGCCTTGGCCATTTTAAAAATTGCGGGCCCACAGTGTCAAGAAGACAGCTCTTTTTCGCTGGTCTGAGATTTCCTCCATCTCATTGCTCTCTAGGTACATCTGGAAACGGTCTACATAAGATTCCCAATCTTCTTCATTGGGGTTGAAGGGTGCGGGCGGCGCATTGTTTCCGGCCATTTCTCTTTGTCTGGCTTGTCTGTCACCGCGTGCTCCGTCTCGCGTTTAGGATGATCCCACCTTCGTCTCCAGTGTTCCATCCAGAAAAACGCGAGGTAGACTGGGTTCCAACAACAAGTCTTTATTTCAATTATAGTTGCAAAACGGAACATTGGCTCAAGCCGCGACAGCCCTTTTATATGTTTCTGTCTGCCGGCTTGTAGCCAATGACAAGCATTTGGTTTTGCCACCCTTGGGCAGCTTCGTGGATTGGTCCCTATTGAACCAATCCCCTTTTAGGTTTTGTTAACCAATCGGAATGAAGTATTTGGAGTCTACTATTATTTGTACAGAACACAATACACTTCCGAAACTGCTGCCAAGTAAACCACAGGCACTGGCACAAATTTTCTTCCTCCATAAAAGCTACTCTTTCTCCTGGGCACTGGCTGTTCAAAGATCTACAGAAAACTTCTCCATCTTGATATCCTCCAGCTATGCTGGGACATAAATTTCCAGCAACCCCAACTGGTGTGTCATTCTGTGTCTCATCCTTGCTGAAGGAGTTGGGAGTTAAAGTCCATCAGGACAGGAGTGGAGTATTCTGCTAAATAACCCAAGGTCACCTCTGTCATAACTGTGACAATTCTTTCAATCACAAAATTGCCGCCAGAGAGAACAGCTATTATGTACATATATAATACATATTATGCACACATGTACTTTTCTCTTCAATTTCCCCCTATGCCTGAAGAGAAGAGTTTTTGATCAGTGTGGCCGACCTGCTCTAATATATGCCGTTGAAGCATGGACACTATTGTGGTTTGCCAGCAGCCTGTGCAGACAGCAGCGGAATCAGACAGTGGGAAGAACGGGGACCAATCTGGGAATCTGGAGAGGAATCGGACAAGGGTCCTGCATCTGATGGGGCCAGGACCATCTGTGAGTGGGCTGCTGACTCCAGAGCCTCCAGAGTCTGGCAGCAGCGAGGCAGAGAAACAAGGGGAGCCTGTTCCCAAAGCACATACACGCAGAGCTGCTAAAAGACGAGCAGCTGAGACAAAAGGAGCGACTCAGGAGTAAGGCTTGGAAGTGATTGCCCCTCCCATAAGGTATAAAGGAAATGCAAAGTTAGAAAAACCTTTGAAGGAAGCAAAGTGGTTCACTCTGTTTGGATTAATCCTTGAAGCTCTGTGTGGACTTTGTACTTCAGTTGGTTTTTTATAATTCATTTGGCGCTCTAGTTGTTGGCAACAACTCACAGGAGGGAAAGGTGGGTGCTTATCTTGAGGAACTGTTTGGGACTCCTTACAGGCTGGGAATGAACATAATTTCCAGCGTTGAAATAAAAGAAGAGTTGTTTTAACTAAGCATGTGCTTAATTAAAGTCTCAGGAAGCCTTGGTCAGAACAGACAGTAACCCCACAATCGATACAAAACCTACGAATGGCGTAAGAGCCATGGAAAGATACATGCGTGGTGTTATAAGACAAGATAGAGAGACCTGCACACGGATTAGAGAACAAACAAAAATATATGATGTCATCAAGAGAGTAAAAGAATTGAACTGGAAATGTCTTGGTAGACATAGTAGACATGGTAGACATAGGAAGAAGAACTGATGGCAATCATAAAATGGATCCCACTTGATAAAAAAGCGTCCACCAAAGAGACTTAAAAGAAGGTGGATCAATGAGATCAGTAAGTATTGCAGACCTAACTGGAAAAAGAAAGCTCAGGGCTATATTGGTTGGAAACATGTGGAAGAGGTCTTCCTCCTGCAGTGGATAGACAATGGCTAAAATGATGATACATATAGTAAAAGTGAAGAGGACTTATCATTGACCCCTGTGCAAGTGGAGCACTATGCCTAGAAATGTATGGGGTTGAACAGTCAACCATGTTCAACTTAGTTGAACATTGCAAAAGTAAAGCTGCACCAAGGGTATGATTACAGTAATAATTAATGATCCTTAATTCTGGAGAACTGGTAGCGGAAATTTTGAGTTGTGCGGAGAACCAGCAAATGCCACCTCTGACTGACCCTTCCGCCATCTGTTCTCTGCCTCCCATTGAGTCCCAGTTGATTGGCTGGGTCTTCTTTTGTTGCCCTGCACAGGAGAACGGAGCTGGAAAGCAGGTTAGCGGGGTGGGGAGAGAATGGGGATTTTGCAGTATCCTTCCCCTGCCACGCTTTATCAAGCCACACCTTCCAAGCCACACCATGCCCACCAAGCCATGGCCACAAAACCAGTAGTAAAATTTTTTTGAATCCTTCTACTAAATCCAAGCTTATAGTCTATATGTATGAGAAGTTCTGTCCCTTCTAGCAATGGGTTTCTTGCAATCTCTTTAAAGCCACATAAGTGTCTATAACTTTAAGATAGAGCCGCTTTCTGTAAGGCAAATTGACTAAATCATTTCCAGATTTCAGCTGACTTCAGGTATCAGATTCTGGCAGCCTTTTTAAACCTGGAGATGCACCTTTTTTAAAAAAAACTTGTCTGGCAAAGAGCTACAGAAGATGTCAAGTTATCAAAATCATAACTGGACAGGGCAAGATTGAAATGTTTGGCTCAATATTTTTCTGACAATGGGGAACACTGAACCAGATTTCCATTTTGTCTTTAAAACTCATAAAAGAAAAATCAATCCATTTTTTTTGGGGGGGGGAGGAGATTTTTTAAAGACATCATCTTTCAAAGTTATTTCCTCAAGATTTAAAGCATTCATTCTGATCTTTCAACTTCCTCCAAACCATAACAATACTGAAAAAGGACCATGATTTTCAAATTCACTCATTTGAAAAATATATTGTGCAGATTAGCTACCCATCCTAAATGTATCATGAAATTTTAAAGAGGTTTTTTATAAAATTAACTTGCCCTTTGCTAATGGCATCTATTAGAATCCCAATTGTTTAAGATACTTCAAGAATCCAGTCACAATTGGTGCCTAACATTGTGAGCTTTTAAAACTAGCTTGTTTGGCTTCCGTTGTTGCTCTATGCTATCATATTTTAGATTATAATGTTAATTTATCTGACATCTATATGCTTAAGATGGCATTTAATGAAGCTATAATAGGTTGTGTCATTCAATTATTATTAAGCCACATTTTTATATTTTAACATAAATTATTTTAAATGCTGAGATTGCTTTTTAACAATAAATCTGTGTGCTGAAATTGAACAAAACAAATATTTAATGGTGAAAGTTCACTGCCCTTTCATAGCATGCTCAGGACTTTACATGAACTGTTTGAAGACAAAGGCAAACTTTGACAAAGAAAGCGAGTGGATTAATAGATATCACACCTTGATTTTTCTTCAAAATAATCCCAAAGTAAGGTATAATTCATTTTCAAACCAAATCACAAAAAATATAATATGTGTTTAAAACAAAATGTATTTAAAACAAAAATGATCATACAGGGAAAACTAACAAGTTGACATCTCTTGATTTCCCCCCACCCCCGACTCTAATCTTCCCATTGCAAGAAGTGGGATGCTCCTGTTCGGCCCGGTTCTGCTGAGCCGGTAGTTCCGAAGATCAGCTGAGACTGAACTGGTTCTGTTCTGTATAAATATAGTAGACTCCAAATAACTCATTCTGATTGGTTACTAAAAAACTAATGGGGATAGGTTCAAAAGGAACCAATCCTCGAAGCCGCACAAAGGCGGCAAAATCAAATGAATGTCATTGGCTACAAGCCGGCAGACAGAAAAGTATAAAAGGGCTGTCGCGGCTTGAGCCAACGTTCCGTTTTGCAACTGTACTTGAAATAAAGACTTTGTTGTTGGAACCCGGTCTACCTCGTGTTTTTCCGGACGGAACACTGGCGACGAGGATGGGATCGTCCTAAACACGAGACTGAGCACGCGGTGACAGACAAGCCAGACAAAGAGAAATGGCCAGAAACAATGCGCCGCCCGCACCCTTCAACCCCAATGAAGAAGATTGGGAATCTTACGTAGACCGTTTCCAGATGTACCTAGAGAGCAATGAGATGGAGGAAATCTCAGATCAGCGAAAAAGAGCTGTTTTCTTGACACACTGTGGGCCCGCGATTTTTAAAATGGCCAAGGCTTTGGCAAAGCCCCGAGATGTCAAACAATTGATGTGGACCGAGCTCCAAAGAACATTAAAGGCCCATTATGTGCCGGTGGTGTCAAATCTAATAAAGTGGCACGAGTTTTATCGGAGAGACCAGAAAGAAGGTGAAACCATCGCTGATTTTGTAGCCGCCTACGCCAAATAGGGGGAGCGTGCGAGTTTCTCAACTTAGATGAAGTGATGCGGGATCGAGTGATATTGGGGTTAAGAGACTCAACTATACAGAGCAAGCTACTGAACAAACCCAAGATATCAGTAGCCGAAGCTATTGCAGAAGCCTCGGCTGCTGAAGCCGCCAAAAAATCGGCAGATAAGATGAAACAAATGAATGCAAGCAACGATGAAATAAGCCCGGCCAGAGGAAAAAAACAATCTCCCACAACCACTCATTATGAAGAACTCGAGGAGACATCAGATTCCGGGGAGGAAGACGACGAAATCCACCGCCTATACGCTAACAAGAAAGGACGCAAAAATAGAAATCGGCGGGAATGTGCTGGCTGCAGGGGAAACCATCCCCGAGCCGATTGCAGATTCCTCGATGTCATTTGCAGAGCATGCAAGAAAAGGGGGCATATCGAGAAAGTCTGCAGAAACAAAAAGAATTACAGCCCAAAGAGACGAAACGACTCCCCAGCAAAGCCTGAGCCAAGACTCTCCGAGAGAAAATGGCAGCGAAACAGGCAAGCCACTAACCGGGAGAAAGCATACCAAACTTTCACTATCGGAAGTGCTCAGACGGAAAGCGGGAAGAAAGTAAAATTAGTTGTAAAAATCGAAGACAGCCCCTGCGAGATGGAAGTTGATTCTGGAACGTTCCTATCCATGGTGTCGTGGGACACCCTCAAAAAACTAATTCCAGACATCAAAATTAAGGAACTCCAGAGACAAAAACTAACCCTCAAAGATTATCAGGGAAACCGAATTCCTGTAATTGGCCTGGGACATTTTCGAATCGCTTACAGGCAACATGTCGCAGTACTACCATTAACGATAGTCGACCGAAATCGACCAAGCCTCCTGGGTATCGAATGGTTCGCACCATTGGGCATCTGGATGACCGGAGTAGACCGGGTGGCCGCAACTGACTGGGAAGAAAACCTGATCCGAGAATTCCAGGACGTCTTCGACGGCTCCCTAGGCAGGTATCGGGGGACCCCCATTTCTTTTAGTCTAGACCCACAGATAACCCCCAAAAGGCTAAAGGCCAGACGGGTTCCTTTTGCTTTAAAAGCAAAAATAGAGGAACAACTAAATAAATTGATAGATCAAGGGGTTTTAGAACCAGTCGACCATGCTAGATGGGAAACACCAATTGTGACGCCAGACGGGTCGGTTCGAATCTGTGGCGACTACAAGGCTACCCTGAATCACGCGCTGCAACAGAGCGCATACCCGGTGCCAGTTGTGCAACACCTACTGTACTCTCTTGGGGGAGGAAAAGTTTTCGCTAAACTAGACCTAGCACAAGCGTACCAACAGCTCCCAGTAGACCCCTTTACGGCAGAAGCACAAACAATAGTGACTCACAAAGGGGCATTGAAATGTAACAGACTCCAATTTGGAGTAAGCGTAGCCCCAGGCATTTTTCAAAGCCTCATGGAACGCCTGTTAAATGGCATAAAAGGGGTCATGCCATACTTTGACGACGTCCTAATTTCAGCCAAAGATGCAACACAACTAAAGAAAAGACTCAAAGAGGTCCTAAATAAATTCAGAGAATCTGGCCTTAAAGTAAAGAAAGAAAAGTACTGCCTAATGACTGATCGCGTCGAGTATTTAGGATATTTAATTGATGGAGAGGGCATTCACCCCACCGAAAAAAAAGTCAGAGCTATAAAAGACGCACCAGAACCAAGGAATAAAACTGAGCTGCAGGCATTTTTGGGACTGATAAACTTCTATAATGTGTTTCTACCCCAAAAAGCCACAATAGCGGAACCATTGCATCGATTACTGGACAAGTAAACAATTTGGACATGGGGGCTTAGAGAAAAAAAAGCTTTCCAAGGAATAAAAGATTTATTAACATCAAACACCGTTCTTATCCAGTTTAGCAACACACTGCCATTGACGGTGACCTGTGATGCCTCGCTATTCGGAGTCGGTGCCATCCTGAGCCACCAATTGCCTGATGGGAGAGAGGCACCCGTCGCATACTATTCTAAGTCCCTGTCCAAAGCCAAGCGTAATTACAGCCAGTTGGACAGAGAAGCTCTAGCAATTGTCGCCCGAGTGAAACGCTTCCACGAGTACCTATATGGAAGAACTTTTCAAATCGTAACAGACCACAAACCGCTACTAGGAATTTTGGTGGGAAACAAGCCCACACCGAATATTCTGTCCCCACGAATGACTAGATGGTCAGAGTTCCTGGCAGCCTATTCCTATACTCTGACACATCGCCCAGGGAAACAAATTTCCCATGCAGACGCTTTGAGCAGAGCACCATTGCCATCAACAGAGGAAGACCCAGCACCAACGATGACAGCATTACAAATAGAGACTTGCCCCGATCTACCCATATTTGTGAATGATCTCGCCAGAGCCACCGCAGAAGACCCATTGACTGCCCGCGTACTTAACTAGGTAGGTAAAGGCTGGCCGGAAAACCAAAAAACTGAGAACGTTAAACCTTTCCGGACCAGACAAACTGAACTCTCAATCCAAAAAGGTTGTTTATTGTGGAGAAATCGGGTAGTTATTCCTAACAAATTACAAGCCAAGGTACTGGGTATGCTTCACGAAGGCCACCCAGGAATTGTTAAAATGAAAAGCCTTGCTAGAAGCTATATCTGGTGGCCGGGTATAGATAGGGACATCGAATACTGGGTAAACTCGTGCAATAAATGCCAAAGAATCAGGCCGTCCCCGCCAAAAGCACCCATAAGAGACTGGGAAACCCCAAGAGGCCTCTGGTCACGGATCCACATCGATTTTGCGGGTCCTACCAAGGGGCATACGTTCCTGATTGTCGTGGATGCATACTCTAATTGGCTGGAGGTAAAAATTATGCAATCAATGACAACAGAAACCGTTATAAAACAACTTGACAAACTATTTGAAGCCCATGGCCTACCAGACGTCCTAGTGTCCGACAACGGGCCACAATTAACCAGTCTCCAATTCGAGCAATACCAAGCCTCCCTAGGTATAAGACATGCCCTAACCACGCCGGCCCACCCGGCTGCAAACGGTAGGGCAGAGAGAATGGTCAGGTTTACCAAGGAGGGTTTAGAAAAAATGGACACTGGGGATGTCCAAAATAAAATAAATCGATTACTCACTCTCCAACATATCACACCCAGTACTACAACCAACAAAACCCCAGCAGAATAACTGATGGGAAGGAAACTAAGGTCACATCTAGACAGATTGCACCCAAATTTCACACCAGAAAACCCCCCCGACTCCTCCACTCGATACACCTTTGCAATAGGTGACTTAGTTTATGCAAAAAATTTTACCGGGGACCCATTATGGCTACCCGGATAAATTACACAAATAACAGGCCCCAAATCCTACCGACTAACGGTAGACGACGGCAGGGAATGGAAACGGCACATAGACCAGCTTCGCTCCCAAAACCTAGAACGAAATGCAAACACACAACCACACATAGAAAAACACGACGAAATTCAAACCAAGGAGGGGGGGGGAATGCGAGAAATCAATAAAGAACCGTTTAAATTAAACTCCGAAAATAATAACAATCAAAAAGAGCAAATAAAAGACTCACTCTTTGAAGAAAGTTGCGAGAAGAGTCCATCCGAAGGGGCCAGCCAGGCCAGCTCGACCTGCCCGGAGGAAACGGGAGGGAGCGGCAAAACCGCCGGCCTAAGAAACTCAGGCGGCAGTAAAATGGCTGACTCACCCTTCCAGACGGTTCCATGGAGAAGGACTGAAGACACAGCAACCCCATCCGAACTGGTCGAAGTCTCCAACAATAATGAACCGCGCAAGTCCAGTCGAGTCAAGAGAAGCCCCACCTACCTGTGCGACTACGTCACCACATAGGACTGAACTAAGAGGGGAGGGGTGTTCTGTATAAATATAGTAGACTCCAAATAACTCATTTTGATTGGTTACTAAAAAACTAATGGGGATAGGTTCAAAAGGAACCAATCCTCGAAGCCACACAAAGGCGGCAAAATCAAATGAATGTCATTTGCTACAAGCCGGCAGACAGAAAAGTATAAAAGGGCTGTCGCGGCTTGAGCCAACGTTCCATTTTGCAACTGTACTTGAAATAAAGACTTTGTTGTTGGAACCCGGTCTACCTCGCGTTTTTCCGGACGGAACAGGTTCACTCCGACGATCTGCTGTTGGGCCCACCTGCCTGCCCGGACTCCCATACTGACCTTTATTTCTTGCTTTTGAAGCGCAGCTGCTTTGCGCGACACAGATTGCTGTACATCAGCTGATAATACAGGGAGAGTGCAGGAGGTGAGTAGGAAAGTCTCTGCACACGCGCAAAGTGCATGTTTGGCATGTGTGCAAAGAGCATGCACGCACAAAGTGTGCCCACTAAGCCATACCCACTGAACCGGTGGTAAATCACTTTGAAACCCGCCACTGTCCCACTGGCTTGGAACTTCTGGGAGCTGAAGTTACTTCTTAGTTGTCAAAGTTTGAAAAAACATTGCTTAATGTGTGGGAGAATAATACCAAGCCACCTAGATAGGCATAGTTACACTGGTTTAACTTAAAGATGAAATCAAGAAGAAAGAAAGGGCTGGATTCAACATACCATTCTATAGATGTGGGAACTGCTGCTTCTCAAGGAGTCTATCATAGTCAACACTTTTTGAAGTGTGTCTTAAAGCCATCTTTTTTATGAATCAGCAAGTGGAGGAAAAGAGGCAAGAAACAGGATCAATGGAAAAAGGTGTTTCCTTTTGGTCCCACAACCTAAACATTTAAGAGGTCTTAGGATGATCCTTCAAGTTATGGAAGATAACCAGTTTTCTTCGTTTAAGCAATTACAGGGCTGAGATGTGTAAATCATGTTCCTCATTCCCTTACTTCCTAGGTGTGTTCACATTGGCACTAACTGATCATTGTTAGAGGAACAGCTGTGTCTTAGGAGGGGTCATGGAGTATGTCCCACTAGTTCATTATCAGGTACAATCTCCAATCAAGATAACATGGTTTGATAGTAGTAAGAAGCAAGAAGTTATATCAATTCGGCAAAAGACCTGAGTTATTTTAAAAATTTCTAATCTATAAAGATCCCTAATGCCCTAACCAAAACCATTTTCTCATCTTCCTGGGATAAAGGCTGTGATTCCCTCTGCGATGCCAAAATGTATGTTGCTATTGGCAAGGGACAACTGGAGGATTTATTACTCTTGAATTTGCAGAGCTAGGAAAACCTCTATATTGTCTTTCACTTAATGTTAGGTGTTTAATGCAGGCGTGTCAAACCTGCTATGGGTCACATGCGGCCCTGGACAGCTAGTAATGCAGCTCCACAAGGTAAACTTTTCACACACACACATCTGTCTGTCTGTCTGTCTGTCTGTCTGTCTGTCTGTCTGTCTGTCTGTCTGTCTGTCTATCTATCTATCTATCTATCATCATCACACACATGCATATATGTATATCATATAAAATGTTTTATACACACCCACACCCAAACTATATATTTTATATGTGGCCCACACCAATTCCTCTTCACTCAAATGGAGCCCAGGCAAGCCAAAAGATAGGACATACCTGGCTTGGAGATTGACCTAAAACACTTTAAGCCTCCTGGTTGAAATACCCACTTAACTCTTGATTTTTACAGCTTTGATCTGATTGAAAAAACAAATGAACATTTGTTTCATTTTGGTTGGTCTGAATAAACGTATGCAACATTCACAGATTCTGGATTTTGCTTTTTCACCAAATCCAGTGTAAACGACGAGCTTTCTTTTGGGATTCTGTAAGAAAAGAAGCAAGCTCAGAGAGCACCAAGGACCTCTCATGTCAACCCTGAGCTACAAATATTCTCCTTTATTGGTACAAGTCCTAGGGTTTATCTCCCATGGTTTAGCTTTGTAAAGTTGCCGCAAACTGTGGAATCCAGTACCCAGTCTTGTGACCTGCTCAGAGGACTGGTCAAACCAGAATCCTGAGAGTAACACCTTCCATTATGCAAGAATGATGGAATGTGCAGTTAAGTAAATTATTACTTCATAAAGCTGATGGGAATGTGTCATGGCTTTCAAAGATTTGTTGACTTTCTGATGAGCAATTATTGAAAGACTTACAACACCTTCACAGAAAATGACAATTATAATGTATTATTTTATCAGGGTAGCAAAGTATCTCAATAATATTTATTGAAGAAGGACATTGAGAATATAAATTCTCATAAGGGCTAAGCTGAATCAAGGGAAAGATGTCCATATTTTCCAAAATGTATTATTTCAACAATATTTTTGGAGAGAGAAAATGGAGGGGCAGTCTGTGGGATCAATATAGGTGAAGTACTGGTGTTTCACCATCCTTGCCGCCATGAAGTAGACCTTAAAAGCGGCCATGTTTAGTTAAGTTTGTCCTTTGCTGAGTGCTAGCAACAATCTGGTGGTCTCTTCACCCATTTCATGTTTAGTTCCTCTGTAAATTATGGGAAATGCTAAGATCCTGAAAGGAGAGAGGTGGCAAGGCTTCCCCCTGATTCCAAGTGGATGAACCATTTTAGATGAACCATTTTAGATGAACCATTTTAGAAGACCAACAGGGACAATCTCCAGTGCCCTCTAAAATCACTTTGGGTCCAATCAGTCAACAGGGGCAGACCAATTTTTTTGAGAAAAACAGTTAAATTAAAAATTAGAAGTTCCTAAAGCTCCCCCTTGTTTTCATTGACAATTGTTTGCCCATGGTAATCTTTTTTTTTAAAAAAACAATGTACATGTTGCAAATGTGGCATCAGTAAAAAGCTAGATGTAATGGTATCTAGGGATCATCCCTAGACAGACACAAGCAATATTTCAATTATGAAACATAGTTAGCATTTCCACCCACACTGACATTTCTTCCATTGTAGTTATATATGCTAATATTATGGATACATTTCATTTGCCATCTTGATTTAAAATGAATAAATACATGCTGGCATATGTAATTTTGTATTACTGCTGAATCACGGGACCATCTTAAACTACAAAGATAAATGGATTTTGTTTCTGCTGCCCTTGTGCTAAACAGATTTATTTAGAAATAAATTTGCTATTTTATTGAAGAAAGATAATTTTAAAGTGAAATTAAAGACATGAATATCTATACCCATGTACCTGCACAGAACGCCATTTGGACTAGAGAAAGCTTGGCTTTTCAGACTGATTGGAAATCACTACCCTACTTTACACTGAGGAATAATAAATTACACTTTTTATTTATTTCACAATTTATTTGGTGGCTTCCAAAATTTTTGAATTTAAAATACAGAAAAAACTCCTACTGGGATAAAGAGCCAAGGATGGCATTAAAAGATTTGCATTCCAAAATGATAACCACAAGATGGCCACAAATAGTATCAAATATTTTACAAATATTTCAAACACTATAATTGAATCCTATATTTATTCCAAGTGGGATGTCCTGAATTTTAAAAAAGGTTGGGGAATCTCAGATGTATCTTCATACTCTGCAAAGCAGAATTTTGCATGAAATCCCACATTACATTATATAATCTGCTAGCTATATGGTAGCCCTCGACTTATGATCACAACTGAGCCCAGAATTTATGTTGCTAAGTGAGAAAGTTGTTAAGTGAGTTTTGTCTCATTTTACAATTTTTCTTGCCACATTTGTTAACTGAATCACTACAGTTGTTACATTAGTAGCAATAGTTGTAGAAAATTAGCACCCACCCCTCTCCTAGAAGAATGAAATATTCTGAGAAATATTAAAGAGGCAGAATATTATATTTTCCTGTATGAGAAATGGAGAAACGTGCTCTTGGAAAGCAGCCTCTACCTTCCTTAATAGCCCTCAGAGATAGCTACCTCTATTCATAAGCAAATACTCTCACCCAAGATCCAACAAAGATAGGATTAGCTCTCAGCCACAATAAGAATTGTCCAACGCTCCTTCATTGTTTCACCCTTAGAAACTTCAACCAACTTTAACCAAGCTCAGACAAACTCCTAGGATTTGTACATGGCCCAATGGGAGTTTGACAACAACCAATAGAATACATGTTCTTGCAAAGGAACAGGAAGCTCAAGTGCAAAGCCCAAGAGAAGGTATAAACCCCCCACTCTCAACTCCATGTGCCTAGAATCCATATGGTTCTGCTTCATAATTGAACCATCTTTCCAATCAGCCTCTATTTTTCCAGTGTTTTTCTCCCAACTTGGAATTGAAACAGATGGATATTTCTTCCAACAAAGCAATAGCACTTAGACTTATATATCACTTTATCCTGCTTTACAGCCCTCTCTAAGTGGTTTACAGAGTCAGTCTTTTGTCCCCAACAAACAGGGTCCCCATTTTACTGACCACAGAAGGACAGAAGGCTGAGTCAACCTTGAGCCCGTGAGACCCAAACTGCCAAACTGCTGGCAACTGCTGGCAGCCAGTGATCAACAGAAGTAGCCTGCAGTACTGCATTCTAACTACTGCACCGTCAGGGCTCAATATACATCTTTCTTTCTTTCTTTCTTTCTTTCTTTCTTTCTTTCTTTCTTTCT
>BLBF01000056.1:14220422-14280486 GCA_015471245.1 Laticauda colubrina
CTTTCTTTCTTTCTTTCTTTCTTTCTTTCTTTCTTTCTTTCTTTCTTCTTCTATCTATGTCCCTCTTGGCTTCTAGATGCTCACTAAGAAAGAATTTTTCAAAATGACTATCAGAGCATTAGAATTTCATACATTATGATTAACACACTCTGATAATCTGGCAAACACTAAATGTCTCTGCTGAGCTACCAGCTGACCATCTTGTGTTGCCTAAACTGTAAAGCATCATACTTGTGCTGTCCAGACAGTTTAGAATTAATGGGATTTGGGATAGTTAGTTAGGATTGAGAGCTGTTCCCTGAGGGAATGCATCATGGTAAATGCAGTTAAGGTATCCTGGGAAATGTAGCCCATGTTATGTGCTCACATCTGTAATCCTGATTGGTCACTAAATTGACCCTTGTTGGGTTGGGGGAGGCTCCCTTACTCTTGTCTGAAGTCATTACCATGCGGTTACTTCAATCATCATGGGGTTGAGACCTTATTATCTTCCTACAACACAATTCAGATATGCTAAGGACTGGACATTAAGAAGAACCTCGTTATAAATGTGAGTTGACAGGATGCCTGATGAACCAATTAAAAAGATTTTGTATGGATGCTTTGTGGAATTTATCTATCTGCCTTTGCACAGTATTTGTACAGGACAGGCAGAATAATGCTGTCACTACTTGAAATTGTACAGTGCAATTTGGTAAGGGAATTGCATAGCAACTGTTCGAATGAAGTCAGAGACACTGACTTCAAACTTGTAGTTTTTGTATAAATAAATGCATTTAACGTTTATATTCACAGCAGATGAGATAGCCAGGGACCTCATGAGGTAAATCAAATGACTCATAGGAAAAAAGGGAAATGCCCCCTTTCTACTCACATCAGCCAATCACAGCACAGATTGCCTCTCGCATGAGCCAGTCCATCATACAACTGCAACGTTCTGGCCCGTTGCAGGATTTCCTGTTCCAGCTGCTAAATTTAATATCCTAATATATTTCTTTTCCCACTCTTCCAACCCTGCTATGTGCATCTGATTCTATGTGCATCTGATGAAATAGCAATAGCACTATAACATCACAGTGCTTTACAGCCCTCTCTACGCGGTTTTACAGAGTCAGCCTATTGCTCCCAACTATCTGAGTCCTCATTTTACCCACCTCAGAAGAATGGAAGGCTGAATCAACTTTGAACCTGGTGGGATTCGAACTGCCAAACTGCAGTCAGCATAAGTATCCTGCAGTACTGCACTCTAACCACTGCACCGCCTCAGCAGTTTGCAATGTCAGCAGATTGCTAACAATCTGGGTCCTCATTTTACCGACCTCGGAAGGCTGAGTCAACCTTGAGCTGGTCAGGATCAAACACCATATTGAGTGAATATGGCTTCCCCATTGACTTTTGCTTGTCAGAAGGTCACAAAAGACAATCACCCGACTCCGGAACCCTGCAACTGTCATAAATATGAACTAGTCGTCAAGCATCTGAATGTAAATCACGTGACGATAGGGATGTTGCAATGGTCATAAGTTTGAAAAAATCATCAGAAGTCACTTTTTAAATTGCCACTGTAACTTCGAACAGTCACTATATGAACTGTTGTAAGGTTCGAGGGCTACCTGCACTCTTGTTGATTGGCCCCTTCACTTTTAGCTGCCTTCAACTGCTATGTGCTTTGTGGTTTCTCACACTTACCTTTTTCACTTTCACCTTTAGTCACACCTGCCTACGTCTGCTTGCTCACCGACCTGCCTTTTACCGAGTCTTCAAACGTTACTTTTTACAACTTAATAAGATATGGTGCCTTTACCTGGGCAGGTATCCTATCGAAATGAAATGTGAAATTCCTTCTCTTCTTTCTTTTCCTGCTCCTACTTCATCCAATGCAGGTAGTTTTTGACTTACAACCATTCCATTTAGTGACCGTTCAGAGTTATAGCAGCACTGGAAAATCCAACAGTTTTTCAGCATTACCGCCTTTGTAGCCTCCCCATGATCATGTGATCAAAATTCAGATGCTTGGCAATTGCTTCATACTTATGACCATAGCTATGTCCCGAGGTCATTTTGCAATGATCCCCTTTTGCAACCTTCGGACAAGCAAAGTCAATGGGGAAGCCCAATTCACTTAACCCCCGGGGGGTTTCTAACTTAGCAACTATCAGTGAATTCACTTAACAACGGTTGGCAAGAAAAGGTCGCAAAACGGGGCAAAGCCTCCCTTGACAAACGCCTCACAGGAATAATTTTGGGGTTCAATTTGGGGTCGTTAAGCCGAGGACTGGCTACCTATACATATTTCGTGAGCCTCGGCGCACACTTGTTGCAAAACCAGGAAACATGTCATTATTCTGTAGTTATTGACACTTTTTCCTCACTCGCGTAACCGCCTTTCGGCTCCGCAGGTCTAAGGCGAAAAGAGGGGTGGGGGAAAAGAGAGAAAGAGGCGGGGCTAGTGCCTCATCCGAGGGGGCGTGGCCCGGCAGAACGCCAGAAGCGGGAGGTTGCTTACAGCAGAAGCAGGCGCGCGCGTGTGTGTGTACGTGCGCGCGCAGCCAACCGTCTCTTGGCGCTCGCGCTCGCGCTCGCTCCGGCTTTTTTTTTTTTCTGCTTTTTTCCCCTCTCAGAGGAGGAAGGAGGGCGTGTAGGAGGCCGGCGGAGACGGTCTACCCGGGGAAGGGTCGTCGTCCCTCCCTAACCTCCAAATTAGGGGCAGGCGAAGGGAGGAAAGTGAGGGGCTTTGACTGTCCCGCCTTTCTGAGAGGCCCTTTGGAGGGGCGCCTCTTGTGGAAAGAAAGCATGGGGAGGAAGGGCGGGGGCGGGTGGATGGACGCTCGCGTTTCGTAACTGTGGGGGTTTTATGAAGTGAGGGGGAGAAGAAGGTAGGTGAACTTTACCTTAGGGGTGTGCGAGTGAGGTGGGGGGGAAAGTCCGGGTGCATGAGAAGGAGTCCCGCCTGCTTTGGAGGAGTTGCTCAGAGGGTCAGTTTTCTCGGAGATCCCCCCGCCCCAAACTACTCCTGAAGTGAAAAAAGCCACCTCTTCATTTTCCCATCCTAATTTTCGGGGAAAAAAAGGAAAAAAAAAAAAAAAGATCGGAATCTTGGATTGGTTTCGGTATTCCTTCAGCCAGGACTGGGGTGGCTCTGTGCAATAAAAAGAACTCTGTGTGGAAGGAAGGCTGTTTGAATGGGAAAGGAAAGTTACATGGATACATATTACAAAAAAATAAAAAGATTTTTTTTTCCTGAGCTTTACCTGTGGGAAGCAGCTAGCCTCCCCCTTTTCCCGGTGAAGGGATTAGGCAACAACAACAACAAAAGCACTCTTGGGGATCATTAAATGAAGGAGGTTTTTTTTTTTGCTCCTCCGATTTGAGGGACCCTCCTACTTGGACGTGAAAAAACGGGAGAGGAGACAGACCTTCAGGACGCCTTCCAAAATGCTGCCTCTTAAGGCTTAGTCTGCAAAAAAAAAAAAAGAAGAAAGAAAGACTCCCAGGCTGGCCGTGTTCTTTTGCAGCAAAGAAGTGATTTCAGGTGCTCTTTTTGGGAGGAAATAGAGTTTTCCCCCTTCATTGCCGACAAGTTCTTTCCTATGTAGCATCCGGGATATAAAATGGACTAGAGGCCTAACCTTTGGAATAAAATCTGACATAGAAGGGGGTTGACACCCTGCCCATCTTAGGATTGCTTCCTTGTGCCCTGGTTGCTGCTTTCATGTCTTCCGAGATGTCGGAGCTTAGGCGGCGAGGAGCTGGTGGAGAAGCTGGTGGAGATCATGAAAGAGAAAGTGCGGGTGACAAGGTAAGTCTGAATGAGCCTCCTGTGTCTTCTTCCTGACTCCAGGTATGCAGCCGAAAGAGCATGTTGTGGTTTCTCATCTTGGCTTCACAGCCTTTCTTCCTTGACATGTAATGTGGCTTCCCTTCATTTTTGAAGGAGGAAGGACTCATGCATGTTTCTTCACCATTTCCTCTCTTACAGCGTCACTTTTCAAGATATGCTTGAGTAATGCATTTAGGGATGGTGTTTATTTCCATGTCTTCCCTCAGGAAGTTCTCCCCCCCCCCCCAACCGACCTTCTGCATGTGATGAAATATATCAAAGTTGAATGTTGGATCATATCTGAGTCGCTATTTTTCATTTCCTTTGTTATCACTCTACTATAAAATGTAAGCTTATAAATGTGGCAGTTCTGCTTTTCCCACTTCTGCAGTAAGAGGCCATTTCCTCTCTACCTGCAGTCTGTGTTCTATGTAGGAGGCTGCTCATATAGGCTGCTCGTATCCCCAGTATTCAAGGTATTTTCTGGCTAATAGGATGTAAACAGCTTATTAATTTATGGACTTTGTGTAACCGAAAGAAGTAAAAATGTAGAGGCTGCATTTTCTGCCCTTTATAAGTATACACATATTCAGCACAGTTCAAAGTCTAACATGACTGGAAACACAGCATTTCAGCAACCTTAAAGTGATGAGAACCTTTTCCGTTGAATTTTGTGACTATTTGAAAGGATGGATTGTAATTGCTATGTAACAATTTTTGTTTTGGGTTTCTAAGTATCATAATAAGGCAGCTTATGTCTAAAGTCTATGCAAAAACGGCTGTATTCATCATAAACTTTGATTTTGTGACCACAGCCCGCAAAAATTTCATATTTACAGTACAGGCAGTTTTTTTTATCTTTCTAATCAGTTAGAGAAGAACAATATATATTTGGATGACAAATACACAAAGACAGTCAAAACTACTCACAAGGGTTCAGAAATGAGTAGATTTTCTAGATTTGCGGATATACTGCAAATCACTTTCTCAGAGAGGCCTCCAAGCATAGTCCCCCCATTATGTTTTCATTATATTGTCCTTGGTAATGACATTCAAAGTCCAGTATATCTTGATGAAAGCATTCACCTTACTCCTCTGAGTAAGCACCCGTGTTCTTGAATTTGTCATTTGTCAAGATAAGCATCAAGGATATGAATTTTGAAGGACATTCTGTATCCCATTTTGGCATAATGCTTTATGAGAGTCTGAACCAGCTGCCCATAGTTTTAAGCCTTGTGATTACCCAGAAAACCATGAACCATTACAGTGGAACAGTTCCAAGCCTCTTTCTCCATCCTGTTCAGTTTCTTGGCAAATTTGTCACACTCTATTATCTTCTTTATCTGTGGTCCAAAGAAGATACCAGTTTTAACTTTTGCCTTTGACAGCTGTGGAAAGAGATCTTGAAGTTACTTGAAAGCTTCTGACTCCTTGTCTAGAGCTGTGACAAATTGTTTGATGAAGCTTAACTTGATGCACAGTGGTGGCATCTGCATCTTCCGAGGTTCTACCAGTGGCTCCCACTTTATGTTGTTGTTTTCTATGGAGAACTCAGTCTGCTGTGGCCAGTCCCTTCTGTGATACTACACCTTAGTGTCCCAGCTGATCCAGAAGCAAAGAAAACAAGAAAAGTTTGTAAAAGTTGCCTTGGAGTCCCATCAGGAATGACACTATTTTGAAGTCTCCAATGATCTCCCAGCCATAATGGTCATACTTCAAGGCAGTCAGCAACAACTTGACACTGGTGTGATCCTTCTTGAGATGCACAGAGTGAGCCATAGGGAGAGATGGGTTCTTTTTCTCATTATGAAGCAACAAGGTGTTGAGGCTCCTGGATAAATATGGTGGCATTCACTTGGGTTGGAGGTGATTCCTGTAGCCTCAAATAGACTGGCCACATTGTTTCAGAAGTACAGCCCATCTTGCTGACTGAAGAAATTGGAAAAACACTTTTTCTCATCTGTGACTTGAACACTTTCATGCAACAAGTTCCACTCTTTGAGCCTAAATGTCAGAAACTAAGCATGGGACTTGGTAAGATCAAGGTCTCTGATCAGATCTTTGAGGTCTTTCTGGTTGGGGAACTATGGCTTTCTCTCCTTGTCCACATCTATGAAATTGTAATTGTATCTATCTGCAATATCTTACTCACTGTGTGACTTTTTTCTCACTCTTAAAGATGGCAGATCCTTCTCCAAAGGGATGGGAATGGGGAACTAAGGGCAGTGTGGTACAGGAGTGATGGATGAAGGAATGTATGCATACACGATATGAGGGGCGCTCTTGCCATTTCGATGTTTGGAAGGATTCACTATACAGAAATAGCAGTTACTTGAATGGTCAGTTGGTTTCCACCAAATTCCTGGAAAAGCAAATGTCTTGATTTTCTTCCTTCCCCTGTATCAGCCTGCAACAGCAGAATTATGTAAATTTTTTTAAAAAAAGATATTTTACACATTGCCTAATTTTGTGCAAGATATTGTTGTAGGGCATAAAATATATATTGTCTATTTTTCTAAAAGATTGAAAATAGTGAAAATTTTCTTAATTGCAACTCTTTTAAACTAATAATTCACTGAAATTCTATTAAGTGAGCAGCAATTGTTCACCTTACCTTCAAGAGTTTAGTTGCAGTGTTCGCATGTGAAATGAGGTGTCCAGGGCTTGTCTTGATTCCCCAACAAGCATTCCAAAGTATGGTTTGTCGGCCTGGCACATCTTAACACACTCTTTTACAGAGTACTTTATCACTCTTCTCTTGATAAATTGTCCACACACATAGCAAGCTGCATCTGCTGGGTGTAAACAACCACTTGATGCCATCTAAATTAAATATTACTATTTACTGTTCTCTTATTTCGCAATTGGATAAACTAAAATGTTGGTTTAAGGCACCTGTACTTTTATACTTCTATGGATGCTGTTGGATTGTCCCAGAAAATGCTTGAAAATTAAAAGATTTCAGAAAGTTCGAGGAAAGGTAAAAGAGTCCAGAAAGTTCTAGAAAATTCTGGCCACTTCTAGAAACTTTTTGACAATGTCATAGTTCCAGAATATTCTGGAAGTCCACTAGGCTTTGAATGTGAATTGAGAATGCTCACAAAAAGAGATAAATTTCAAAATATTGTTCTTTTTGTGGAACAGTAGTTTTTGTGGAACAGTAGTTTTTGTGGAACAGTAGTTATTTTCTATTTATTTTAGGCATAAAGAATCAGGAAAAAAACACTTTATACCCAGTAACAAAAACTAAATTGAAATTTGTTATGCAGTGATATTTGAATAGACATGTTTTATAAAAAGAGCACCAGACACTTTCACAATTATGTATAGTTCTGTTCTTTTAAAAGAAAATAAAATAAAACTAGCATTATAAAAAAATAAACTACATCATTTAACTATGATTAAAACTGCATCATTAAATTATTACTTAATTTAAAGTAATTAAACTTACTTTAAGTTTAAATATGTTTAAATAGTATATATACTCTAACAAATTGCAGCATTCTTCTAATAGGGATTAGGCATGAATCATTCTTTGACAATTTTATTACTACAAGGTATAAAAAGTAATGGAGAATGAGGGATCTATGCTACTTTTTAATATGAACTAGACTAGAATCTATAAATATATTATTTTGAGGTAAGATGTGGACTCCGTATGCAATACTGTTTCTTATTGACTAACTTAAGGGCCTGTCACATAGGCCAATGGTTGCAAAAAGTATGTAAAAAAGACAGCGGACGAGAAAATGTTCCATCCGTTGTTATCCGCTCTCAAAAGTGCCCCAAATTTGCATAAACAGAGCGGACAACAACGGAAAGGAACGGACGGGGAGAGGACGTAGCCAGGATGTAAAGCGGATGCTCCACGGAAGCCTAGCGGATGGAAGTGGATGGCATATCCGCAGGGCTTCCGGGGGAGCACAGCGAAGCGGATGCGCAGCGGAAGGAGTGGATGCAGAGTGGATGCCTAGCGGATGCAAAGCATTCACTGCGCATGCGAGGAGGATGCATTGCATTAGACCCGTGGATATAAAAGGAAGCAGCTTGCAAGCAGGTCACCATTCAGAGGAAAGACCTGCTGCCAGACACATCTCCAGCCAACAACCATGGGGAAGAAGAGGAAGCCTGTGCCATCTTCTGCCAGCCCTGGCAAGAAGGACAGGGCCACCATCCCACCCCCTGGCGCTGACTGCTTCTTCTGGGGCTTCTGCTGCTCGAGCTGACTCTGCTGGTGCTAGGGCTTCTGCTGGTGCTCCTGTTGCTGGGGCTTCTGCTGGTGCTTACTCTGCTGGTGCTGCTCCTGGTGCTGGTGCTTCTGCTGGTGCTTACTCTGCTGGTGTTGCTCCTGGTGCTGCTGGTGCTGCTGGTCCTGCTGGTCCTGCTGGTGCTGCTTTTGCTGCTGGTGCTGCTTTTGCTGCTGCTGTTGTTGTTGCTGCTGCTGCTGGTGGTGGTGTGGTGGACCAGCCCCTAGAACCTCAAAGCCCTTCTGATGAGGGCCCAGAAGGCCCTGCCAGAGGGAGGAAGAAGCAATCGCGCAATAGGGAGAGGAGGCAGTACTCCATCGAAGAGAAACATGAGGATGAGGTGCTCGAATGGCTGAGGGAGAACGAGTACCTATGGCGGAAGGGACACAGGCTCTATCGAGACACCAAGAGGAAGCAGGCGGCTTGGAGAGAGAAGGCGGAGAGCCTGGGCTACACTTTGGAGGTCCTCCTCGGGTGGTGGAAGCACATGCACACCTGGTACGGGAAGCTGCACCTCAAGAAGTCTTGCCAGGCTGCGGTCAAGCTCACCGACCGGGAGACCTATGTGATGGCCAAGTGCAGCTTCTTGGAGGGTGAGGTCCGCCACCGAGGAGCAGCCCCTCTGACAACCCTCTCTCTCAGGCAGCCCACAGAGAGCCAGTCCTCTTCTGGCCAAGAGTCAGCTCCTGTGTCCAGGCAGGTATCTGTGGAGCGCCCCATGACGGAGACCCCCTCGACAGCTGCACTCCCCATGGCGGAGCGCGTGGAGGACCCCCTGACACAGTGGGAACAAGGAGAGGGCGCTGACACCAGAGACCAACCCACACCCACACCCAGTTCCACCTCCACAGAAAGCAGGCAGAGAGGCAGATTGGAAGGGCAGAGCCACACTGTCCTGCTGGAGATCAGGGACACCATCAAAAGCAGCGTAGATCTCCTCTCTCAGCTGGTACACACCGACATACCATCCTCAAACCGCAAGCCCTTCCTCACCTACGTCAACCAGACCCTCATGGACATGTCCGAATCACAGTACAAGGTGATAAAGGAGTGGATCACAGGTCTTCTACACAACCCTCCAGGCTCAGCTGAACCTGCTCCGACCCAGTCCAGGTCTGCTCCTCCACCCCAGGTGATGTCACAGCCCTTCCAAGGCTTTCCACAGGCCCTCACCTACCAAGGCTATGGCTACCAGGAGTTCCAGCAGCATAGGCAGCCCTTCCCAGTCTAGGCACAGGTACATTGTACGCCACCGATGCCACCGACTCCACAGATGCCACCGATGCCACCCACACCACAGATGCCACCCACGCCACAGATGCCACCCACGCCTCACCTCGCTCAGCTGCAGACCAGACAACCCCACTACACTCCTCCTTCCTCCACCCCACAGCCAAGCCCGGCCTCAGAACTGTCATCAGTCTTGGGACTGACACCCCATGTCATGGAGGAAGGGGCTCTCAACATCACAGGACTGAGCCAGCTCTCTTGAGAGCTTCCTCCACACCCCATCCCCTGTTGTCTTCTCTGGGCCAGGCACCCCAATGGCGCCTCAGACCAGCACTCCAGCAGCAGCCACCTCCACAGCACCTGGACCCTTCACCCCTGAAACTATGGGCATGCCTCAGAGTGACTGAGAAGAGTGCCAGAGACTGGGTTGCTACCTGTTGACTTTATCTTTTCTTGGGACACTTTACTTGGGTCATTTTGCTTTTACAGTTTGTTATTAATAAAGTTTATCTTTGCTTCACACACTTGCTTCAGTTCTTTTAGTAAATAAAGTCTTGGTGGAAACTTTTAGAAATGGTTTAAGCCTTTGCATGCTTGTGGGATGGGTAAGGATAGCAGTGGGATGTGCAGGGATACCTGTGGAATGGGTAATAGCTTTGGGATGGGCAGGGATACCTGTGGGATGGGCAGGGATACCTTTGGGATGGGTAATAGCTGTGGAATGGGCAATAGCTGTGGGATAGATAAACCTCCAGTGCAAGCATAGTGGGACTGTATGGTCCACCCTCCCAGGTGCCACACCTATGGCCCTTTATTATCAATAACAATTTAATCATTCATCAACACATTTCAACATAAACACAACTCTTTATTAAATGCCACGTTCATTGTAGGGCCACTCAACGTACATGGCACAATCTCATCAGTATGATGAGACAGGCTGAAGGAAGCATTCATTAAGCATCTACCATCCTCTCTTGCCACTCCATTGCTCCAGCTGGGGAGTTGCACCAGTGTTTCAGGAGGTTGCGCTGCTTCTTCCCTTCACGTGAAGCTCTGTTGGGGCCTTGCACATCCACAGTATCTATCAGGTTTCACCCTTGCCTCCATTCACCAGGCTCCATGTCCCCATTGCCTTGTTGGTGGTCCACGAGCCTGTTCTGCAACACTGGGTAGCGGGTGCGCATGAGATTGTGCAGGATGCAGCAAGCTTCCACGATGTTCCTCACGGTCTGTGGGCGATGCTGCATGGTGGTGAGAAGTACCCGGAACCTGTTGGCCAGGATGCCAAAGGCGTTCTCCACCACCCGCCTTGCCCTGGACAGCTTGTAGTTGAAGATCCTCTCTTCACGGGTGAGGAGTCTGGAGGTGTAGGGCTTCATGAGGTAGGTCGTGAAGGAGAAGGCGTCATCCCCCACGATGAAGTAGGGCACATCTTGTGTGTCGTTGGGCAGGGGTTCTGGATCTGGGAAGCCCACCATGAGGTTGCCTTCCGGCTCCTCCTTGAGGTGACTGGCGTTGTATACCTGGGCATCTGAAGATGAGCCGTTGCCTGAAGCATCGATGTACATGAATTTGTAGTCAGCATCGACCATGGCGAAGAGGACGATGCTGAAGAAGCCCTTTTAGTTGAAATAAGTGGACCCCGACTTGGCTGGAAATTTGCAGGCCACGTGCTTGCCATGTATGACTCCAACGGTGTGTGGGAAGTTCCACTTCTGATACCACTGCTCTGCAACTTTCTTCCATCCTCTTCAGTGGAGGGGAACTGGAGGAGCTCCTCCTTGTATTCTTCAATGATGGCCTGCACCACTTCTCTGACAACAAAGCTGATGGTGCTGGGTGGCACCCTCCAGCCGTACTGCATGCTTCTGTACGTGGTCCCGGAGGCCAGGTGGCGCAGAGTCAGTGCCACCTTGAGCCCAGGGTCCAGGCTGGGCCGGAAGTTGGTGTTTGCCTTAGTCAACCTGGGTCTCAGCCGCTCCACAACTTCATCAAACATGGCTGGCGGCATCCTCATGAAGTTATGGAATGCACGAGTGCCTTCGTTCCTCAGCTCCACCATCAGCTTGTTATACAGTCCGTACTCGGCTCTTCTCGCGATCTATCTTCGGGCCCAGACACTTCTTGGACGCCTCCTTTTCTTCCCGTAGAACAGGTGAAAGAGCCTGCAGATGGCTTCGCACTGTTGTAGAACGATGGTGGCTACCAAAAGGAGTGTGCGACGATCCATGGTGGAGATGACTGGATGTTATGGAAGAGCAAGAGCAAGATGAAGGCTGAAGAGGTCTGCACAGCAGGGCTGCTGGACTGAAAGTGAGATCCAGGTGATTTCTCCCCCTTTTTATAGGAAATATAGGTTTTCCGCTAGGTGTCCTTTTGCATCCTCTAGACATCCTGCAGACATCCTAAATATCCGAGATACGTCCCCTATACGAACGTTTTTTCCGTTTTAATGCTTTGTATGCGAGCTGCATCCGCTTTCATCATTTCAACATCTGTGCTACTAACGCTGCATGTCCGTTCCGCGTCTGTTTCGCTTACTCCCTGTGTCCGTTTTCCGCTGGAGCGGATGTGAGTTGCGCGGATGCACAGCGGATGCCAAGTGGATATAGCGGATGTGTAACGGATGTTCCCCGTATGCGTAGCGGATGTATAATGGACGTGTTGGATACTTTATCCGCTCAAAAAGTTTTGTGCAGCTCAAAACTTTTTGAGCGAATGAAATCTCAGTAGACAGATGCTGGATGGATAGAGAGTATGAAAAACGGACGCAGTGAGTACAGAACGGAAGCATCGCGTTAACCAACGGATGGCAAGTGTTTCTCTCCGTTTTACATCCTCTTTCCATCCGTTGGTGCTGTGTGACATGGTCTTTAACTAAGCAACTGAGCATAGTTAAGCCTTTGAATTGTTTCCTCTCTGGTTGCAAGTAAAATGCAAACACTTTGGATTTATAAGAGTTATGTACCTCTACAATAATAGCTCTATTAATATTATTTTGTACATTATCACTAGGGAGTGGAAAGCTTTGTTGCCATGTCACCACTATTGTCCCATAATCAAATCTAACATAAATGGTTTGGCACCTTTTTATTACATTCTGTTTTAGTGGTCTATTGTCTGGGTTATGATATAAATGTTTTAGATAAATTTTAAATTGCTGCCATAACAGAATTATAACTCTGAAGGGCTGGTCTACTATTCTTCCTGATGTGTTAAGTTTTATTGTACAGATTTATTATTTAAATGGATGAGAAATCAGATCTCCCCTAGTTCAACTATTCAGCTATTGCTGCTGTCTTAAGTCTCTTGGACTTACATTCTGAAAATGTAATCTAATATATATGACAAGTACCGGTATATCTTTAGTCAAGTTGTCAGATCAGTGTGGTTTATGGTGAAATTCTGACAACAAGCTCCCAAAGTGTCATTGAGTTTCTGAAATAGACCTGTAGGTGCAAATGATCATGGGTTACATGATCATCATCATCATTCTAGCCATTGCCTATCCACTGCAGGAAGAAGACCTCTTCTGCATGTTTCTAACCAGTACGGTCCTTTTGCCAATTGGGCCCGTAATACTTGCTAATGTCATTGATCCATCTTATTTTAGGTCTCTTTCATGGACATTTTTTATCAAGTGAGATCCATTCTATGACTGCCTTAGTCCAACTGCCATTGGTGCTTCTTGCTATGTGACCAGCCCGTTTCTATTTCAATTCTTTTATTCTCTTGATGATATTGCATATTTTGGTTTGTTTTCTAATCCATGCACTGGTGTTTCTATCTTGGTTTGTAATGCTGAGCATGTAACTTTCCATAGCTCATCGCTTAGCTTTTGTATTGATTGTGAGGTTAGTGTTCGTTCATGTTTCACTGGCATATGTTAGAGCAGGTAGCCCACCCTGAGCGAAAACTTTCTGAATGCATGATCATCACAATTGTGTTATATTACAAAGCATGTAAAACTATAGGAAGGATTATACAGAGCTTTGCTATGTTTATTTTAAAATCAGTTCCATGAATGCATTTTCATAAAACAGCCTGGTCTAGATAAATAAACTATGTTTTATTTGATTTTATTTGTAAGAGCCCTTTACATTTTTTCTTCCTGTTATACCACTTTTTAAAAGAGGCTTTCAACCATTTTGAATGACTTTTTAGTTTTAATTGTGTTGATTTGTGGAGTGAAGATGTTTGAGATGTTAGGATACTTCTGTTTGAGATTATTTTTATATGTATGTATGTATGTATGTATGTATGTTTTCTTAGGCTATATATATATATATATATATATGTGCTGTTCAGCTTTCTTCGGGTATTATCCCACATCATTGTAGTTGTGCTTTTAAAGTTGAAGCAACGTTTCAGCAGAATCTCATCTGCCATCATCAGGCTTCTGTATTGAGTTCGTCTGGGAGTCAGGCTATCACAGCCGTTTCAGTTTTAAATTTGAGGCTAGTCTACTGTTGAGCCAGAATGCTTTTTTCTTCATCCTGATTGGTTGGGAGTCTTGGTCTGTGTTTATTGGTCTTGGAGTTTGCTTGATTGGTGTTTCTGGTTTCTTCTGTCTGTTTTGTGGCTTTGATTGGCTGACTCTATTAGGAAGCTCAGTTTCATCTGGGTGCCTGGTTGGGGTGTGTTTGAGCTGGAGGTATCAGGGGGAGTCTGATTGTAGGAAGACAGACCCTCAAGACAGACACACACACCAACAAACTCAGAAAACTACAACAACGCCAGAAACAAACTCCTCCTCCCCCCTCACATCCACACATGAAACAAACAGTGCACAATATCTCAGACAAGATCCTCACCAAAGCCGAAACCAATGTCCTTTCGAAAGGATTCAACTTTGCTGTCACTCCCAAACACATCCCCACAGAAACCATGAAATGTGGAGTTGAAACCAGCCTGACCAAAACCAACCCTGATGATGCTAACAGAATCAGACTCGAAATCACCAACATCCTCTGCACCAGAAAACCACCCAAAAGCAACTTATCCAAAGAAGAACAAACTGCACTACTTAACCTGAAAGAAGACACCAACATAATAATCCTACCAGCAGACAAGGGCAACGCAACAGTGGTTATGAACTTATCTGACTACCAAACCAAGTTAACCAAACTACTCCAAGACCCCACATACAAACCTCTAAACACAGAACCCACTACCTACCTAGAAAAAACCACCAGATCCAAAATAAAAGCCTCCCCCATCAGCGAAGAAATCCAGCAATCATCCAGATGCCCTAAGCTTTATGGTCTCCCCAAGATACACAAAGAAGGAACTCCACTTAGACCAATAGTCAGCTCCATAAGCTCACCTCTACAAAACCTAGCCAAATTTCTCGCCAAACAACTACAGCCCTATGCAGAATCCATCAACTCACATGTAAGAAACTCATTCCAGTTCATCAAGATCATAAAGAAACAAAACTTACAACCCAGCAACCTACTAGTGAGCTTCGATGTCATATCCCTCTTCACCCAAGTGCCTATAAAAGAAGCCTTGACAGCCATCCAAAACAAACACAACCCCCCCAAGCATATCCTAGATCTGATCAACCACTGCCTATCCAATGCATACTTCACCTACAATGGACAAAAATACAAACAAATAGAAGGAGCACCCATGGGATCACCCCTCTCACCTGTCATCGCAAACCTCTACATGGAACACTTTGAAACACAAGCTCTAGAAAAATATGATCACAAACCCAAACTCTGGCTCAGATACGTAGATGACACCTTCATAATCTGGCCACACGGGAAAGAAAAACTGAACAACTTCCTCACACACCTCAACAGCTTACACCCCAAAATACAATTCACCATGGAAACAGAAGCTAACAATCAACTTCCCTTCCTGGATGTCTTAGTATATAAAAAAATCCAATGGCTCCCTAGGACACACCATCTATCAGAAGAAAACACATACAAACCGCTATCTACACGCACTCTCACACCACCACCCAGCACAGATCAATCCGTAGCCGAAACACTCATCTGCAGAACAAAATGCTTAGCTGACGAACAACACCTAAAAACCGAACTGCATACTCTCACTAATGTACTAACAGCCAATGGATTCCAAAGAAAGAAAATTACCCACCTAATCCAAAAACAAACCCTAACCATAATCCAAGATAGAGAACAAGGGAATGGCAAAGCCCTCCTCCCATATATAAAAGGCACTACAGACAAAATCAGCAAGATCCTCCAAAAACACAACATTAAAACAGCATTCTGCACAAACAGAAAAATATCCACCATCCTAAGAAACCCTAAAGACAAAATCAAGTTAGAAAACCAAGGAGTATACAAAATCCCTTGCAACACCTGCAACGCCACATACATCGGGCAAACCAACAGAAGAATTAGTGCATGCATTGAAGAACACAAGAACTCAATCAAAAAAGAAGAACCAACCTCTTCCCTAGTCCAACACTTCAAAGCCACAGGACATGAGATTGACTTTAAAAATACTAGTACTATCGCCAAAACCGAACACTTCAACAACAGAATAATCAGAGAAGCCATAGAGATAGAAAAATGCCCACACAGCATGAATAAACAAGATGATACCTCCCGCCTACCTACCATTTGGAAACCTGCCCTCATTAATAAATGAGTACCTAACATGAAGAATGACACCAGACCCACACCCACGAGTGCCACACAAGATGCTACCACCACACTTCCATGTAGAAAAAAGACTCACACCCACACAGAAGATGAGACACAACCACGGACCAGAAGCCATACCGCAGCTGCACCACTACCCGCTTCAAACCCCTCTGACCCATACAAGAAGCGAACTGACACCCACCATGAAGATGTGGCACGACCATGAACGCGAAGCCAAACAACAGGATCACAGCTCACCACCTCAAATCCCCCAGCAACTAAGACTAACCTGAGCACAACCAAGCCCCCACCTGAACAGAACACACTCCCAGCCAATCAGAACACAGTCAACCCCCCTACCAATCAGAACACAGCCAAACCCCCAACCAATGAGAATACACCCCCAGCCAATCAGAACACAGCCAAGCCCCCACCCAATCAAGTCACACCCCCACTAGCAGTTAAAAGGAAGAAGCAGCTGCAAGCTCACATTACTCTGAGAAGCACAGAGCCGAAGAAACAAGCTTGAAGATGATGAATGAGACTTCATCAAAACGTTGCCTAGATACTTCCAATATTACGCGGGAGAAAACCCGAATAACCAAAGATATATATACATACATACATATATATATATAAAACAATGATAAATAAAATACTTATTCTATTCCAATTCAGCTCTCTCATTAATGTTAGTTATAATCTTTGACATCTTTAACATTCCTTTTGAATAGGATATCATACTTCCAGGAACACTTATAATATTTCCATATTTTTTTCATGTTTCTTTCAAATTCCTCTTCACTTAAAATTTTATAACACATTTATAATAATTAAAATGTTCCCCTCCTTTCCTAATTTCATTCATTCTCTTTATTTCATTTATTTATCAAACATTCCATTACATTACAATGAGTATTTTATCTATCATTTTAATCACACTTGTTTCATATTTTCAAAGTTCATTTCTATTTCCAATATAACAATACTATCTTACGTACCCTTGCAGAATCCCCCTTTCAATTAAGTTTTCACCCATTATCTCTGTGTCTTGTATGTTTTCTCTGTTTCTCTATGTCCTGGTTTTGTCCTTTATAATTTCTTTTCCTTTCCCTCTTCTCCCTCTTCTTCTCCCTTCCCTTTTTGACCCCTTCTCTCTCTAATTCCGATTCTCTCTTCTATAATCCTCTCTTCTGTTTCTTCCTAATGTTATAATTACTTTTCAAACTATTCTTTTTTGGGGTTGTTTTTTCGGATCTTAAATTTTTCACTCTCTTTCCCCCCTTTCCTTCCTTTCTCCACATAGAAATACTTGGTCATTGAAGATGGCTTCTTTTTTGTCCTGCCCTTCTTGTCCTACAGGCATGTCTTCTTGTTTCTCATAGTTCAGGATCTCCATTTCTAAAAATTAAGATACAAAGCCAAAAAAGCCTCTTCCTTGTGCATCTTCTTTCTGTTTTTTACGTTCCATTCTCAATTCTTCCAAGAGTGATACCATTTTAAAAACTTTTAAACAACCACCCGATTGATTTTAGTCCTTTAGATCCAATAGCCAAAAATCCAAAAATCATCAAGTAATCCAAATAATCCAAAGCTGTTTCTTCTTGCTTCTTTTTTCCACTTTCTCTTCCTAGGGTTCTCTTATCTTGTTACAAAGTTTCAGTTAAAATGTATCTTTTAGGAATCTTGTTAAAGTTTTTCTGTTAATTCCTTTTACTTCCAGGTGGTTTCCTCCCTTTTTCCAGATCCCACCCTTTTTTTTCCCCCTTCTTTTAAAAGTTTTTGAGAAATCTTTATCATCCCTATGACGTTTTATGTTCAGTTTACCTGTTACTGTCAAAGTGGATTTTTGCCGATTTCTTGCTTAAATCTCTTAGTTGTCAATATAGGGAAGAAAAGAAAAAAAACCCAAATCCTTTCCCTTCCCTCTCTCATTCGCAGCTTCAAAGTCTTCTTTGGGAACAATGTTGTTCTTTATAATTCAAATTCCAGGGCACCTTGTATTGTTGCTTTTTCAATTCAACCCGGTCAGCCAAAAAACTTTCTCTTCTTATCTTCCTCCTGCGCATTCTTTTCCGGTCGAGTTCTTCTTTGAGGTGGCCATTTCTGACTACCGCTGCAACTGCCTTTGGGAAAGGGAGTAATGGCCAGCTGGGGAGGAGAGATGTGGCTCTCCTCAACCCTGCTGGCAGCCTCCCCCCTCTTCACCACCTGTACGGGGTGGCTTAGCCCTGAAACCAGCCAGTTCGGGGTGCTCCAGCGGCAAGCACAGATCGAAACTGCGCACAATCGCAGATTTTGGTCTGTCGCCAAAGAAGCTCAAACCAGATCTCTCCTCACAACTGCATGTTAATGGGGTCAAGGATGTATATAAAAATCCCAGGTTCCAGAAAGCCTAGTTCTGTGAGCAGTAAAGATTTTATACTGAAACTGCTAGAGTCAGTCTCCAAATGATAAAATATCTCGCATTACATATCTCAGTTTAAATAGTTTGGAGATCTAACTGCATCCTGGCTTTCTTTTTTTGGTGGTGGTGGTGGGGGATGAAGCAGCTATGTTCGTGTGTACTTGCAGTTTTATTTGCTTGTTTTAATTAAAATTCTGGTATGTTTGTACTTAAGTTGTTCAATATTATGTTTCTGTCTTGCCTTTTGTGTTTTAGGATATAGATGAAGATGAAAAACTTGGAGAACTGGACCTCAGAAATGATTTAGAAGCTCCTGAAGTTGTCCCAGCAACAGACAGCACTCCAGAAATTTTTAAAAAGGCTCTTTCTGGCTTATCTTCCAGGTATGAGGGACAAATTCTCCTGGAGTGATATTAACTTAAAATTAATATTTGTCACAGACTATATGAAAAATTTGCTTTTGGTTTAGAAAGGTCTTTAGCAACCATTTAAATGGAAGTGGGCATGTTAACAAAGTTCAGATCACTCTTTTATGTACAAATATTGAGTCAGTTAAACATTTCTATTGCACTGGAGTTTGATTGTATACTTCACGTATGTATCTTACTAACAGAACTTCCTGAATCATGTGGTTATTTCCTTAGAGTTAAGATCATTGAGTACAAGTAGACCTATTTCTGATAGATATAAGTTATCATGTGGAAGCTGAATTTATTTTTAAGAAATTCCTGTGTTCAAAACTTTCATTGTTCATAATGTTACTGATTAACTAAACATTTTCTTTGGTTATAAGAGTTTGTAAAACCAGCCTGTATATTTTCTTTTTTCAGATGGAAGAACTGGTGGATTCGTGGAATTTTAACTTTAGCAATGATTTCAGGTTTCTCCCTCATTATATACATGGGATCATTTATGCTGATGCTGCTTGTAAGTTTTATATCTCAACATTTCATGTAATTCTAGTTGGAATTATAAAAGTCACAATCTTTTTTACAGCAAAATTTATCTGGCAGGGTAAAAAACCTAGAATAAAAATGAAACTACTACAAGATATGAAGAGCAGAGGAGGCTTTGGATTGCCAAACTTGGAATTATATTATAGTGGAGCAACATTAGTTTGGCTAAAAGTTTGGATTAATTTAAAGAATAAAAGAATATTAGCTATAGAAGGTCATGATCTTCAGAGCGGATGGCATGCCTTTCTTTAGGACACAGGACCCACTAAACAAAAATATTTCCACAGACATCTGATTAGAGATTCGTTGATATACAATTGGATCAAGGACAAAAAGAAACACAATATAAAAATCCCAGTTTGGCTATCTACAATGGAAGCGACGATCCACCCAAATAATTTAGACCTGAACAAAATGTTAAAATATAAAGACTTACTGGATACAAATGGAAATTTAAAAACAATACAGGAGCTCTAAGAACAAGGGCTATGAGTAGACTGGTGGGATTATCTCCAAATACAAAGTTGATATAAAAAGGATGTGAAGGAGTATGGAATATACTTGAAAACTCAACAATTAGACAAAATTTTATTAGGCCCAGATTTAAAAAAAATTACCAAAATTTACAAGTAATCTCCTTGAAGTGGAATTAGGAGAAGAAGTAGTGAAAGGATGGATGATTGCATGGGGTCAAAATATTGGTCATAACATAAAGTTATCAGACTGGGAGACTGTGTGGAATAGAAATCACAAATTAATAAAATCAGCAACATACAAAGAAAATGCATATAAAATGTTCTATAGGTGGTACTTATCCCCTTCGAGATTAGCGAAAATGTATCCTAAAATGAGTTCTATATGTTGGAAATGTAAAAAAACAAACAAAGAGGGAACATGTTATCATATGTGGTGGTCCTGCCCAGAGGCTTGAAAATATTGGCTCAAAATCCAAAATTGGCTACAGGAGATCACCAATGAACAATTAAACCTAGAACCAGAACTCTTCCTATTGGGGATGTTCAAAAAAAATATGCAAAGAGTACAAAATACTAATTATTACACATATTGACTGCTGCCAGGATTGCCTTTTCCCAGTGTTGGAAACAGCCATATACACCTGTAGAGGAACTGGTTATACAGAAAGTTATGAATTGTGCTGAAATGGATAAACTAACGCTGATTTAAAAAAATAAGGAAGCTTCAATATTGTATAAGGTATGGGAACAATGGTATAGCTGGATAGATCAGAGACAAATTAAGGATAGGTAATTATTAAATACAGAATATAGATAGAATAAGAATATAATTATGCACAAATTAATATTTGTAAATATTGCACAAATGATTGTTATATGATAAGCACCACAAACAGCTGTTATTGAATGATATATTTTTTAATATTTTTAACATAATAAAAATTTCAGTAAAGTTTATTTTTTAAAAAAGTCACAATCCAAGGATTAATTGTAACAACAATGAAGATAGAGTAGAATAACGGAGTTGGAAGGGACTTTGGAGGTCTTCTAGTCCAACCCCCTGCTTATGCAGGAAATCCTACACTACTTCAGACAAATGGTTATCCAATCTCTTCTTAAAAACTTCCAGTGTTGGAACATTTACAACTTTTGGAGGCAAGTTGTTCCACTGATTAATTGTTCTAACTGTCAGAAAATTTCTCCTTAGTTCTAAGTTGCTTCTCTCCTTGATTAGTTTCCACCCTTTGCTTCTTGTCCTGCCCTCAGAACATCTATCCAGATGTTCATGTACACAGAGGTGCATTGCAATGTTACAATAAGCGAACAAGTTTTAGAATTCTTGTGTTTTTGTTAGAATAATATGCCTCTCTAGTTATATGAGAAGAATGATAATTCAGTTTCATTTAGTTAAGACAAACTGATCAGTACAAGTTCTAGAAATGACAGCATGTGAATATTTCATAATCTCTCATGCCTCTAGAAAATCCAGTGTTAGAACCTCTGTTACCCCTTTCCATTATTTCAGGTCTTAACCATACAAGTCAAGTGCTTTCATGAAATCATCACTATAGGTTACAGAGTATATCGATCTTATGACCTACCATGGTTTAGAACATTAAGCTGGTAAGTAATAACTGGATTTTAATTTTTTTTTAGCTCTGATTCTAAATTTCTTTTTTGTCATGGTTGCTTTCAAAGAAAAGTGTCAACCTTGGATTTAAGGATTCTTCTTCCAACTGCTGGCTTTGTGTGTTGCTTCCATTCTGTATTTAAATTGAACTTTTGAGACCCCCCACAACAGTGGGATCAACTCAATTTAATTAATAAATGTTCCAAATTATAAATATTTATCAAATAATACTGGTTTAAATAATTGCATTCTTCTATAGGGAAAAATATGTCTATTTTTGACAATCCTTCATCAGTTGTATGGTTTGTTTTAAAGCAGGGGTGTCAAACTCTATTTCATTGAGGGCCACATCAGGGTTGTATTTGACCTCAGGAGGCCAGGGTGGGTGTGGTCAGGTGGGTGTGTCTTTGGCATCACTTGTGTCAGGGTGCTGTGGCAGTCCGAATCATGTTCTGCCAGCGAAAACTGGCTCCTGAGCTCCGTTTTTGGCTGTGATGGCCACCTGCAACCCAGTGAAAACTGAGCTCGGGGAACACAGAACTCCGAAGCTCGATTTTCCCTGGCGGAGGCACCGCAGGTCGGTTGTTTGTCATTTCCAGGGTGGCCCCACAGGCCAGATCTAAGCACATGGGAGCCGGATCATATTGTAAGTATCAGAATACTAGTATTTCTCCTGAGAGCTGTTCCGAGCATCCAGGCATGGGAAGTGCTCCGTCTGTCATTCAGTAGGCTGAGCTGATTTCTGAGGACACTCCTACTTGAGGCTCCTCCTTAATGTCTCCAGTTTTAGCTCAGCCTTCATTCGTTTTAAATTATTTGTAATACTGTGAAATTAAAATAAAATATAATAAACTTTGTAACACATACTTCACAAAGTAATTTTTAATGTATGTTTCAGGTACTTCTTGTTATGCGTGAACTATTTCTTTTATGGTGAGACAGTAGCAGATTACTTTGCTACTTTTGTTCAGAGACGAGAACAACTTCAATTCCTAATTCGCTACCACCGATTTATATCTTTTACACTTTATCTGGCAGGTAAGAATAAAGTTTGTCAGTAGTCAATATATTTTGTGTACTTTGATATAACTTGTTGAACTTTCTACTTTTGGTATTCTTCAAAATACAAAATATTATCCTTATATATGGCTTTATTAGGACAGTGGAGAACATTTATAGCAACATGCTGTAAAGTGAGTTGACATAAGCAATGGCAGTGGCAGTGGGGGTTTTCTGAGGACATTTCCGCATGCATGTGCATGTAAAACATTTTGGTGGCAGAAAATTTGAAAGAGCTTTTGCAACTGCTTTCACAAGGCTTTCTGGAGAATGTCTCAGTCTCTTTGTTTGCACCAACATGCTTTGTGAAACACTTTGGCATAGCTCCATGGCTTTTGAAGGTTAAAAAGAAAGGAATGTATAATACCTATCCAAGAGTTGCAGTGAATATTGTAGACTTGATACTCTTTCTGTCATCTGTTCTTAATAAACATTTACACTATATATTAGCTCTGATATTGGAGTATGGATCAGAAAAGACATGGGAATCTTTGTTTAGTCCTTAGAGTGTATATTTAGCAGTAACATTGTAATAATAATAGAAGTAAGAGTTTTTTTCTGTTACAGATTTTATATGGTTTTTGCAGACTAAAACTCTCAGAGGAACATGTCAGGACAACTGTGTGTCAGGTTTCTTCAGTTTCCTCTCCATTTAATTTCAACCTGTGTTTAGTAAGAGTATTAACATTTTCAAGAAGAAGAAATTATCCGGATCACATAACAGGCAGAATTATGTTGTATATTTTTAAAAAATTGCCTGCTTGCCTTGTAAATGTAATATTTATTAGTAGCTGCAGAAATTCTAGGCCATCTTGGACAGTAGATTATATATGATCAAAGCTGCCCTTTAATGTGCCTTTCAAATTTACATGAGGTACAGATCATCAAGATGTATGTTAATTTGCAAACTTTATTAATAGATAAGGAAAAATAAATGCTACATAGAATTTGCATTTTTAATAACAGCCAAAATTATAATTTCAAAAGATGGTTTATAGAAATTCATTAATTAACTCACTGCTTAAGATGAAGAACAATTTAGGAATATTGGATTAAACATTTTTTCTGCAAAGCTAAGCAAATAGGGAAGACTTCTTTTTAAAAAGTCTTTGATGCAGTTTAGTTTTTCAGATGCTATAAATTATAAATTTATGCCACTGTGTTTTGAAAACTTCCTTGAATCAGAATACAGTAGTTACACTTGCATATATTATTAATTAATAAAACTTGAGATACAGGGTCTTTGCTCACAGTTTTCATGTGGCAAATCATGCGGTTTATCTTCAATTACATAATGTGTGAACTGACCTAGCAAATGTCTGAAGAGGAACTTGGATTGTGGCAAGTGACCGTATATATCATGATAGAAATGACACAAGTACATATTTCTTGTGTGTCATGATGGAAACAACAGTGATGAATGTATTCAAAATATTTATAGATTGCAGTGTGGGCTCTTTATCAGTACAAATGAACTAATAATGAGCAGTCTTTTGCTGATGAGCTTGATACAATTTATTTAGCCTAGTGAGAACAATGTTGTAAAACATACACCTGTCTTCTTTATTTGTATAGGGTTTTGTATGTTTGTGTTGAGTTTGGTGAAGAGACATTATCGCTTACAGTTTTATATGGTATGTATCAATTTTTGGGTATCTCCTCTTTAAAATACGTTTTGGTTTTGGAATAGAAACATTCATAAAGTAAATTTTAAAAACTCATGGATACAGGTCAAAATTATTTACACTATTTTATTAACTCCACATTTAATTTGATTTAGTAGCTAATAATCCCAGATTCTTAAAATAGGAAGATTATTCTAACATTGATTATTCAATAATTCTAAGATTGTTAAAATGTTTTCAGCACAAAGAAAGATTCATGTGAATTTCTATAGATAGACTTCAGTCAGCAAAACTGACTAAATTCTAAATAAGTTCAGAATAAACATTTATATTTGAAATTAACAATTTTTGCATCCTGTGAATTGTGTATTAACACAGGAGCTGTCCTGGAAAATCTCCTCGTAGCATTGCTTTGCAGGGAATTTAAGATTTGGTTGAGCAAAGACACACAATCTTAAATAGTTGTGTGCTAATGTCTAGTTCAAGCCTTTATAGCGCTAATACAACTTTTGATTGATGACCATTACAATTAAGTTAGGAGTTTGAAAATTCTCTAGAAACAGAAACTGAAAGTTATATGCTTATATTGCCAAAGACATTTCTTTTAGTATTTTCACTAGATCAAACTGATAAAGATCTGGGTCAAATCTAACAAAAATTGGTAGAATGCAAATGGAAAACAAACCCTTTGTTTGTTAGTTGATCAGGCATTAGATATATTGAGATTGTTACTTCATTATACAAGTATTACAAGGGGCAACACTTTAACTTTATCAGTAAGAAAGGACTTATCTAATTCTATGGAGATCACATTTTAAGCATTAATAATTTGTATAGGGACGTGGTGGCTCAGTGGCTAAGACGCTGAGCTTGTCGATCAGAAAGGTTGGCAGTTTGTGGTTCGAATCCCTAGCACCACATAATGGAGTAAGCTCCTGTTACTTGTCCCAGCTTCTGCCAGCCTAGCAGTTTGAAAGCACGTAAAAAAATACAAGTAGAAAAATAGGGACCACTTTGGTGGGAAGGTAACAGTGTTCTGTGCGCCTTCGGTGTTTAATCATGCCAGCCACATGACCACGGAGACATCTTTGGACAGCGCTGGCTCTTCAGTTTAGTAACAGAGATGAGCACCGCCCCCTAGAGTCGGAAACGACTAGCACATATGTGCAAGGGAATCTTTAAAGACCTTTGCCTAATTTGTAGAACCTACATACAATTTTTCACAGTTACATAGCATTATTTCACCATGTCATGTATCATTAACATTTTAATGTTCTAATTCTAAATTGGGTATACATCTAGACTGATCATTATGATTTTTCTTATATGCCATTCCTATTAAGTTAATTTCTGCATTTTTAATTACCGGGTGGAAGATACATATATATTCTAGGTGTCTGTTCTCATAACTGTCTTATAAAGTTTTTTTTGCTTTTCTAACTAATTGTTGTGTTATTACACTATTACCAGTTCGCATGGACTCATGTCACTTTGCTGATCACTGTAACTCAGTCTCATCTTGTCATCCAAAATCTGTTTGAAGGCATGATATGGTAAGGGAACAATAATAATTCTTGCAAATTTAAGGATACATCTATATATCTATATTCTAAGGAGCGTTACCATTTTTTGTGGTTTTGAAATGAGACCTTTCTGATGTGTCAGCAAGAAAATATTGCTATAAAGTTTCACAGTTCAATCATTTATCCTCTGGTCAACAGGAATTGATCATGATAATCAAACTTTCAGCTGGTGTGTGTAGGTCTGAGTTAGAAGATTATTTTGGTCTTGTGGGAGAGCAAAGAGAGATGAACAGGTGCCAGGATAAAGTGTATATCTGGCTTCAAAACAAGGTTGGGCATGAATTCCAATAACCATGGATTAATTGAAAGGAAAAGTAGAGTCCAGCAGCCACTCCATGCTCACCATAGACACTGAGTGCCTATAGCCAGCCAGCAGCTAATAACATACTTTCCTTTCCCCACATTGCCAACTGAAGGATAACTAAAGCCTATGGATTGGCAGTACTTCAGAGCAGCAGACATCAGTATTGAACTGAGAGTAGCAGGATGCCAGCTAGCAACAAAACTAACTCCAAGGTGGCTAAAGAGATACTTTTAAAAGGACAAAGAAAACTGCAAATGGGATTCTTTAAGATTTAGGAATATAATGTATGTGGGAATATATGCAGAGATAAATAGTATCAGTCACAGGCTAAGAGTTAAATGGCAAATTAAGAAGTAAATAAGTAGAAATGGTTCTTGACTTATGACCACAATTGGGAATTTCCATTGCTAAGCAAGGTGATTGTTAAGAGAATCACACTTAATTTTACCACCTTTGGCTCATGATTGCTAAGTGGATCATGCAGTCAGTAAGCGAATCCAGCTTCTTCCATTGATTTTTCTTGTCAGAAGCCAGTTGGGAAGGTTGCAAATGGCAATCACATGAATTGGGATGCTACAATTGTCATAAATACATGCCTAAAGTTTGATCACGTGACCACAGAGATGCTGTAACTGTCATAAGTGCGAGGACCAGTCATAAGTCTCTCTTTTCAACACTGTTGTAACTTTAAATAATTACTCTAAATAGCCACTAAACAAACTAAACACTAAATCAAGCACTAACTGAACCATAACATTACTGAGCATGATTGTGTAAGCTTATAACAAGGAAGATAGCACTACACTCTTCATTGGTCTGCACCTTTTTCTAAAGAAGTCCTCACAAATCCCACCAATATAGTAGCAGCGCTTGCTTTCAGTTTAATGATATTTGGAGTACAATATCTGTTTTTGCAAACTCCTGGTTGAATATATGGATGAATATAGCTTAGCAACCAGGTATTATTGAAAATCATTCTCCCTAATTCAAATTACTGTACAGGTAGTCCTTAATGTACAACAGTTCATTTAGTGAACATTTGAAGTTACAACAGCACTGAAAAAAGTGACTTATGACCACTTTTCATATTTATGACCATTGCAGCATCCCCATGGTCATGTGATTTACATTTGGATATTTGACAACTGCTTCATTTTTATGACGGTTGCAGTGTTCTGTGATAACATGAACACTTTCTGCAGCCTTCCAACAAGCCAGATTCATTTAACAACCGTGTTACTTAATAACTGCAGTGATTCACTTAACTAAGTGTGGCAAGAAAAGATGCAAAAATGGGACAAAACTCACTTAACAAATTTCTCACTTAATAACATAAATTTTGGACTTAATTGTGGTCATAAGTCAACTACTTGTAGTTTAACTGGTTTGGGGCTACTATTATTCCTTGCATGAACCAGAGCAACATTCCTACTTCATTTTCTTGCTGCTCTTACATTGTGATTCCTTTTGGCAAAAAGCTAATGACAGATTCTTTTGAGCTGAGTTCAGTTCTTAGTGACTTAGTAGACACCAATATTGTTGAAGTATAAATTACAGATTAAGGCATTACGATCATAATACTTCTCTTTTTTAATTTAAATTATTTAACTCCCCCCCCCCCTTGCTGTGCAGGTTTCTTGTTCCAATCTCAAGTGTCATTTGCAATGATATTGCTGCTTATATATGCGGATTCTTCTTTGGCAGAACACCATTAATTAAGGTAAATACAAAGTTTGAAATATGCACATTGATTACAAGGTAGTTCAGAGAAAAAATTTAAACACTTCTAGTAATTTCTCACATTGCTTGATATCTGAGTGACATTGCCTCATCCAACCTTTATAGAAACCACCTTTGGTTTTGAGAAATAATTTATGATTTGAGAGGCATCCCTTATAAAGCTTTTTAAAATAAATAAATAAATAAATAAATAGTTTATGTTTGTATTTCTAACAGATTATAATATTGATTTAACTAATATACAGTGCATTTATATTATCTGGATAACACTATCTTCTGATTGTTATAATTCTACTGGATTGTGAATTGCTTGATGTATTCTATCCCTAGTTATTGTCTATGCCTGATTGTTTCATATTTCAGTGACAGAAAGTAGAAATAGAGTTGTTGCAGTGAGATTATGATTGTGTATAAAATATTAATTTTTGTAGGTAACCAGGATATGTATATTATAAAAAATATAAGCATCCTTATTTTTTACTGTTATTACTACCATCTCACCCCCAAATTATGATTGCTAGAAAACTAAATCTTATTTTCCTTAGAGATATCATTACTCAAATCATACAGTACAGTGGTGCTTAATAGTTTGTGAACCCTTTTGAATTTGTAATATTTTGACATAAATATAACTTAAAACATGATTTATTCTCCACACAAGTCCTAAAATTAGGTAAATTAAGCAAACAAATGAAAAAACGTATACTTGTTTTTTATCATTTAGGAAAATGATTCAAAACTATATATTTGCCTTTGCTTTCAGTAATTGTGGGCCCACTTGGACAGTAGTAACTTCAACTGAACATGTCTAATAACTGTTGGTTGGAATTCAGAATTCAAAGTTTCAACAATGATGGCAAGCCATCATAGCCTAGAGGCGGCAAAGCAGGCCCAAAGTATGCCACCACCATATTTCATAGTTGGAATAAGGTTCTTAAGCTGTGTTTGCTTTTTGACAAACATAATGCTTTTTACTCAGGACAAAATTTTTATTTTGGTCTCATCTGTTCAAAAAACATTATTCCAAGACAAAACTAAGGATTCCAGTTTGTTTTATAGACAGTATATACTATTTTATTCATTTATTAAATTTCTGTGTCACCTATCTCACTGCCAAGTGACTGGACAGGTTAGAACATCATAAGATAAAACATGAAAATATTAAGATGTCAAACATTAAACATTATTAAAAATGTTTAGTAAACTAGGGGCCAGTACACAAATCGAATGGAGGTGAGATCTATTGAAAGATAATATAGATCGGAGATGACCAGGCTAAGTCTGAGGAAGAGGTCAAATGTGTCATCAGTCTCAAGTCTCTTTATGCCCAGTAGAGGTCTATGTCCAGCCCACCATGAATTCTGTTCACTTTTATCTACTTGCTTTGACCTTTAGTAGTTCAGATTTCTTACAGAGAGGTTACAAAACAATAAATCTATATTTTTTTAAAAAAACTGGCTGGACTCCTGATTTCCTGAGCTTGACAGATTGTTTCACCTTTCATGGAATAAGTGGCCTTTTGATACAAGTATGTCTGAATTTTTGTGTTGTTTGGAAGGAACCTAGACAAAAATAAATGAGTCAACATAGCAATGTTTGTCAGAACAGAAACTTGCTGCTTTTTAATTTATTTTCTCTTTTTTGGTTAGCTCTCTCCCAAAAAGACCTGGGAAGGCTTCATTGGTGGCTTCTTTATCACAGTTATATTTGGATTTATGGTAAGTGGATGCAGTATCTTCTTTATTAATGTTATATTATTTGGTACTGGTATTGAAATTGGCATAAGGGACTAGAATTGCTGGTAATCTGTAGCATTAAATTAAGTTAAAATTTAATGCTCTACTCTTATTGAAGTTTATGAGTGGCAGATATTACAATGGTTGGTTATTAATATGCTATGTATATTAGCAACCACCTGTAATAACCATAATAAAAATCATTGTGGAAACTCAGAAGTAACACATCTAGCTGAGCAGCATGTACATTATTTATAGGGGTTTTTAAAGAGATGCCTATCCGATGAATATTGTGAATATAAATAAGCTATATTATGAGCCGCAGTGGTTAGAGGTTAGAGTGCAGTACCGCAGGCTATTTCTGTTGCCTGCCGGCTGCTTGCTATTTGGCAGTTTGAATCTCACCAGGCTCAAGGTTGACTCAGCCTTCCAGCCTTCCAAGGTGGGTAAAATGAGGACCTAAAATTGTTGGGAGGCAATAGGCTGACTCTAAACCGCTAAAAGAGGGCTGTGAAGCGGTATAGAACAGAACAGAACAGAACAGAACAGAATTTTTTATTGGTCAAGTATGAATGGACACACAAGGAATTTGTCGGTGCAAATGCTCTCAGTATACATAAAAGAAAAGATACATTCATCAAGTCATAGTGCTATTGCTATTGCTATGATAAAGTGCTATCTAATGTAACTATTAAAAGTTTCATTAAGATAATGAAACTTATAATAGATTCAAAACTCAGCACTGCGGGGACATTTCAAAAAAAGCAGGCTGCAATATAATGAAGACATTGAAATAATGTTAAAAATGTAAAGACCTTGTGTAGTTCAAATAGTTTCATAGCCAGTGGATGACTGTTGAAGCAGATTCAACTTTTTGCCAGTGACCCTAATTATTTTTACTGATTAGCATTAAGTCAGAAACCAAAAGCTTATCTTAAGCACATGGTTGGGATTATTACTTATACACTGATCTGCAATGATAGCGTTTTTCAGTAGTCACATAATTCAGAATAATTTATAGATGGATGATATGCATTGTCAGATCTTTAATACTGTTCTTGGTATTATCAAATGGACTTCTGCAGCTATAAATAGGGATATAAAAGAACAGCTGGTTTTGAATAATAAACTGAATCCATCAGGTGTTCTTGCTGTTCCATGGCTCATGGAGTAAGATTTATATTGTCCTAATTGGTACAAAGAACAATAGGAGAAAGTGAGTGATTTCCCTTGGTTGCAAGATTTATAGACATTCTACCGGATATGAATCTGAAAAGGAGAGTTACTTTTAAGAATTGTGTTTGGACTTAGAAGGAGACAAGGCCTTTCCTTAGTCTCTACACTTGCATTCAGTATTGCAAATGTGTGAGCATTTTGTTTCCTTTTGGTAATAGTTTGGTAATAACAGTTCAGTAATAGTTTGGTAATAATTAAAAGTTATCAAGGATAGCAAGTTTAGCCAGGCAGCCTAGCCAGTTTGTGTCCCTTCCTTCCAAGCTTTCTTTCCAGCCACCATTTACCTAATTTCAGAGGATATAAAGGCTTAGTGGAGGATTGGAGAAGCTCCTAATTGCACCCCAACCCTACAGGAAGCCCTTAATCAACAACATCTAAAGATATCTGTTGTCCTTTCAGGTTGCTCATCTTTTGGCACAGCACCAGTACTTTGTATGTCCTGTGGAATACAACAGTGAAACTAACAGGTTTGTCACAGAATGTGAACCATCAGAACTTTTCCAGCTAAATAAGTATTCCTTACCACCATTGCTTCAAGTTATTCTGAGAAAGGTATGTAAAAACTAAATCTTAAAAGAATTAAGAATTAAATAAGTAAAATTAAAACATTCAGAAAATTGGATACAAAAAGGGCTAAAGTATCCAAAATGCCCATCTCTCCTTCCGGTTAGTTTGTTAGAACAAATAAAATAACAACACTGGGAATAAGCATTTCACCCTGTTTCCCACAGGTACAAGAATATATCACAAAGAAAATCACTGTTAATTTTTTCTTTTATGAAGAAAAGTGCAGTGGCTTAGAGGTTAAAGACAGTGAGGTGGTCACCTGGAAAGCTTTCAGTCTGGGTTCAAGACCTGAGGGCCATGCAATGGGATAAGCACCTTTTATCTTTCCCACTTAGTTTGAAAGCATGCAAATGTGAGTAGATAAATAGGGACCACTTCAGTGGGAAGGTAAGAGTGTTCTGTGTGCCTTGGCATATAGTCTTTCTGACCACATGACCACTGAAGTGTCTTCAGACAACACTGGCTCTCTTGGCTAAGAAATGGAGACTTCACAGAGTTGGACATGACTGAACAATTTACCTTTACTTTTTCTTTTCTTTTATGACACTTCTGTACCCTTGGCAAAAGGTCATTTGACCCACTATGGCAGAAAAGGCAGAAAGAAAGTTCCATTTTGCACTTGGATAGCGAGTTGTGAAACAAACCTATTGTGTGGATTATCCTCTGGGGTTAGGAAGGACTTTCAACTACCTTGAGAACTTCCTTGCAATTAGAATGCCCAATTATGTGCCTTTTATTTAAATAGCAAAATTTAATTCTGGCACGAGGGCCAGATTATGCACATCTCTCTTCTGCTGGACAGAGCTTTAATTATTTTGCTATCTTCTATAATTGTTTATATGAACTTGATGATGCTGATGAGGAAGAAACTAATCCTTCAGCATCATGGTTTGGGTGAAATCATACTCTCTTCTGGCCTAAGTTAGCCTTAAAAGAGGATTCATTTTTACCTTTTTCATAAATAAGAAAAGAATCATATGAACTTCTCTGGATGATATAGCTCCAACCTTTACTCCAACTTTGGCTGCCAAGGTTATTTCCTGCATGTACTATTGTTAATGTTGCTTGAAAGCTTTTAATCCTTGAATATGCTAAATTTAGGACTAATTTTTCTCTGTTAATGTCAAATAAATACTGATAAAAACTGATTGCGTCTTATTGCAGGACACCGTGACATTGTACCCATTCCAGATGCACAGCTTTGCATTGTCAACATTTGCATCTTTAATTGGGCCATTTGGAGGGTTTTTTGCTAGTGGATTCAAAAGAGCTTTCAAAATCAAGGTGAGTACATAACCTATGGTGCTTTTTGTAAGCATACATTGTAAAAAATGTTTTTTCAGTTGCTAAAGATAATAAACTATTATTAATGGACAACTGCAGTGATAATTAACTTTCAACTCAATAGTTTAAAAGATAGCAACAATGAAATCTCATAATGTTTCATGATTTAAAGGGAAAAGGATGTCTTGTATTCACAGATGTCTGTTCAATACAAAAGCATGCAAACATAGCAATTTATGTCATTTGGGTAATGAGATCATTATGGAAATTAAGTCACTTGTATCAATTTATGCCTTTTGTGTGATGGCCTCATTATGCAAATGACATAAATTGATACAAAATAATGTAATTTGCATAAAAACTTCATTATACAAATAACACAAGTCAATCCAAAATAATGTCATTTGTATATAATTATGCAAATGACAACATTGATACAAATTATGTAATTTTCATCGTGACATCATCACACTTTATTTTTGCAAATTCCCCATTGGAATTCTATGCATTGTCCATTCTACTGTGATCTGTCAGATCAGAATTTCACTGCAATAACATTCAATTGATTGACAATCCTACTAAACAGTTCTAAGTCTAGATCCTGGGCCATATAATACAATTAATTTCGATTAATATAATGATGTCCTTTTCTCTTTAAGGATTTTGCTGACACTATTCCTGGCCATGGTGGAATAATGGATCGTTTTGATTGTCAGTACTTGATGGCTACTTTTGTACACGTCTACATTACCAGTTTCATAAGGTATGTTTCTGTAAGGTGTCATTTTAGAGTTGGTTGGAAAACATGCAAATGCTTTTGAACCAACCTTGTCTCAAATGCTGTGTCAAAGTGGTGTTGAGAGCAAAGAAGCCAATTTACCATTCCTTTGGACTCCAAAATGGATGAGGTAAATTACAACTAGGAAGCTGCACATGGTTTCCCGGCACCCCATTTCTGCACCCAAGTCTTCCGAGAATGGGGTGCTGAACCTCAATCAAATGGCCAGGCTTTGGAGAGAGCCCTCTGGGAAGCAAACTGTTTAATTCGCTTCTATCACCCCAATGCCAGAAAACCTGAAAAAAACAGCCTGCAATTAGGCTAGTAAATTTCAGCCATTCCCCGCAGAAAAAACTGGCAGTGTGTTTGGAAATGGAAGTAGTTTACCTTCCAACCAAACGTAGCCATTTCCATCCTCTGATTCAGCTGCCTCCTTGCTTCCTGATAATCTGCGTGTTGCCCCACTGTGGGAGCTGCATTGTTAGCAGTATGTTCTGATTACTGTTTGCTATTTATAAAGGGCTGTATAGTTTTATAATTGGCCCAGTCAATTCTTCTCATCCTCAAAAGTTCCTCACTCTCTGCTCTTAAAAATAATAATACCTTAATCATTTGAACTGAAATAAAGATGTATCACAAAAATCAATCTTCTTAGAGGAATGGAATATGGCCGCATTGAGACTATTTAATTTTAAGTCCAAGTTTTGCAATTGTAGACATGCAAGCTGTGGGCCTATGCCCTGGAGATGCAGCCAACAGCGCAAAGTGCCATTCAGTGATCCAAAAAGTGGACCCTGCATCTGCAGGAATATGCTAGGAAGAAGAAAAAGAAGAGGTCTTGCAATTGTATAGAATCACAAGTTTTGCTAAGGAAAACTCAGCATTCTTTTTGCAAAAGATGCTGCATCAAACTTTTTATGAGTTCCTGAATGTGTCAGCAATTATAAACAGAGATGGCCCAGTAGCGTTTGCCTGTGAAATGATATCTAAGAAAGACACAGAGAAGATATATCATTTTTGAATTCAGCATCGGGCTAAAAATAGAAAGAATAGATATTGCAGTGCAAGCAATTTCTCCATGTCATTGAATTTTGCATTACCTCTAAATAAGTCAGGATTGCCCTGGTATATAATAAAAATCACTTATTTTCATCTGCCTTGAACATTATGTAAAATATTCAGCAAAAGTCCTGGGCCCCGCTTCTTATCTTCCTTGTCACCTGACATCATTATTCTGATGGTATTTGAAACAGGGAAACAAAGCAGAGATGAATTAGGGCAGAATTGAGAAATTCAGAGCTACGCCGGCAAAGCAGGCAGCAGTGCTTACTTCCTCTCATGCGGAATCTATATTAGTGTTCGGTCAGTCATTCAAGAGGTCAGCTATTTATGCTTTAGATGCCAAATTCTCTAGTTATCTAATAGCGAATTTCCCTGGCAGCTTTTTGTAATGAGAAAGTAGGCTTGCTATTGTTAGAGGAAGCACTTTGTGTTCCTGGAGAACAGGATCCGACCTGAGCAAGGATTACAGAAGCCAAGTTTTGTAATCTAAACAGAAAGCTCTCATGGGTTCATGCCTAGAAAACAAAGGTAGGCAGGAAGGAAGGAACCCTGAGATTAACAATCAAAGAAACAAAGAGCAGGAAGGATTAGAGTTACAGATGAAATGCAGGATTGACGGTTAACAGATTGTTCCCCTGCTATCCCTTGTGATCAGTATGAAGTGCTAAGAGACAGCACATCTGAAATCATCTTATCAGCAATGATGATCGGTTGGAATTTGGCTCTTTTGCTTCTGTCCCCCGCAAAAGTTTTTTTCGTGCTTATTTTGCTTCCAGCGCACACCGCTAAGGAAAAAAACATGAAACAAAAAATATTGAACGAAAAGCCCAGACTTGAATTTGCAATATACTCTACATGGGGCTGTTCTTGAAGACTACTCAAAAGGTTTAACTGGTTCAGAATGTACCAATATAAGCAGTGTTCAGGAACAGAGGGCATTACCACCTCTGCTTACCAGGCTCCACAGGTTGGCAGTTGCTTGGGGAGAGGGGAATTTAAGGTTCTGGTTGTTATCTATAAAGTCCTACGTGGCATAGGGTCAGCTCCTTGAGGATCCTAGTATCTGCCTGGTGGCTTTGTTCCGACAGAGTTGCTGTGCTCTGGATCCCTTCAATTAAAAAGGGCCATACATTGGGACTTCAAAAGCACAGCTCCTGTGTTATAGCACCTGCCCTCTGGAACAAAGTTTCCAAGATCCTACTGGTACTTTGGGGTGCTTTGAAGAGCAGATTCTTCACCGGGCCTTTGGTAAGAAAGGGCATGGATCCTTCTGAGGAAGGAGCATGTTTTGCTGGTGCCTATAGTTTCTCCATCTTTGCTTTTGGGGGTTTCTTTTTTATTGCTGTATTGTTTTATAATTGATACACAACTTAAACAAATAGAAAAGTGGCACTGTGGATTGAAATTTTGTCGTCTTAAATGTAATCACCAGAGGCCCGAATCCCAGCAAATTGCTGAAACAGCTGTTGGTACTCCAGCCAGAGGAGCAATTAAATATATATAAAACTTTGAAATCACACCTCATTGAGAAAGGATTCCTCCAACCATCACTGAGAGGCTAGGAAGACTGAATGAGAGACTACAAAGTGAAGCCCAGCTGGGAATGCAATGATGCTTCTGCGGAGAGAGGCGTGTGGGAATCAAGCCAGCCTGTGTCCAAAGATATGACTGTTTACGGGGAATACTGTGAACACCCAGGATGCCATGCAAGATTTTAAGTTTCTTTTTAACAACTGCATGTTTTTCAAATAATTTATATTCTTGAATTAATGGAATGAGACTTCTTGCTTTGGTTTTAACGGCTCTGTTCTGAGCAACGATGCACCTACTCCTAGTAAATAAAAGTTAAAGAAACAATTAGGGTATGCAGTTTATTAAAAAAAGCCCCTCATTTAGTGCAATGATATTAATATCAATGACACCAGCTCAGTGAATGGTATTCTGTAGGACAGTGTTGGTCGCTCAATTATTTGATAATACAACTAAAGTAATAACCAAATGGCAATTGAAGCTGTTTTGCTATATTGCTTCCTTTCCATCATCCCCACCAAAGCAGGGAAATGGGCAAATTTGTATTTTTTTTTTTTTTTAGTTTCTCAGGTTGACTGTTTGAAATGAAAAAAACAAAACAAAACCCAATGGGTATGTGATTGGGGAGAGATGGCTGGAGTGGAAAGGGTACAGGCTCTTAGGGTATCTTCTCTGTGGGACTGGAAGTGACAATTGGATGCCCCTTAACAGAATTATCGGGGTCTAGTTACACAAAGGATGGCCTGCATTTTCCCAGGCAAGTTCCATTCAGAGCTTTTGAGCGGGTGACAAGAAATGGGTCTCCAAATGTTCCGATGTGTTAAGGTTAATTGTTCTGTGTCTTTTATGGTAAGTGCAATAGAAGTGCTCTTGGCAATTTGAGGAAGTCCAGAGGCTCGATCCAATGTGGTTTTCTACCTTTATGGGAGGATTTGTGTATCCATCACCTTCACCTGGAAGGTCTTGGCCTGTCACATTGGAGTCTTCCAGCCCACATCATCTGCTCTGTCTGAAGAGCAACACTGAGATGTGCCCAATTTTATCCAGACTTTTCTTGAGCCTTGCCTAAATTGTCACATTTTAAAGAGTTCCTCAGTTTCTTCAGTTCTTCTGCATGATTTCTTTTATCATGTCATAATCCCAAAACCTTATTTTTAAATTCAAATAACAATAAGGGGAAAGCCAAAAACCATGGTGTGAATGTGACTGACTAAATAGGATTTAAGGCATCAACAACTGCAATCTTTACAGACTTCCTTTGCTATGCAAATGAAAGGGAGCTCAGTTCATTTAATTGGATTGAGCAAGATAACTTATAGAGGATTGTTCCCTACAAATTTAATTTGAATGTTAATTTTCTTTGCAGTGAGCATTCAAGACTTATTTTTGTAGGATTTTAAGGCAGCTGGCTTAACCTGATTTTTGTCCTGCTTTGCTTATTTTTTTAAAGCAGTTTTGTGGAATCACCTATCTATCTTTGACTTCCAAAATAATGAAGCCTGTATGTTTGATTTTCAGCAATAGTAGATTACTCCAGACAAGGCAGAAAACCAATAGGTTCAGTCTAATGTTATCAACTGAAACAGCTGCAAATGAAGGATCTTGCCAATATTTAAACACTGGGGATTCCTTGCAACATTTCTTTAGTAATAGGGAAGCAGCAGTAGTGTTTGTCCTGTCTGTATTGCTCCGTTATTAGCAAAAGCTGGTGATAATACAGGATTTCCTGGAGATTCCCCCCCCCCCCCTTCAGCCATTGTCTTTGGCCTTCCTAGGACTTGCAGCAGTTGTGATCTTTTTGGCTAACAAAAAGAGGCCCTGAGGCTGGGTTCAGAGTCTTTGCTTGAAGACCCAAAGACACATTTGTCATACTGAGAAATCTGTATGGAACTGGGGTTCTCTGAACATCACCATTGTTCAGTCCACTTACACCCACTCTTTCTTTTCAGTGGTGATGGTTGTAAGCACCAAACATTTTCAGATGATGGTGGTGTGGAAGAGCCACCATGCTGGTCTTTTAGTCAAGCAGTGCCAGAGGTAGATCACAAGATCTGCTCTCGCCTTTGGGCTGAGGCTACACAGCTACTCAGATCTGAAACCTGCCTGGGTAGCTGCCATTTCTTCAGGCTGCATAAAAGACTTGTTTGGCTGGGATTGTACAAAATGAATCCCATGTCTTCCCTTTATGTTCAGCGAGGTGGGATGGAAGGAGAATTTTAAGTGGGACTCCTGTGTAGATAAAACCTTAGGTTTCTAAAGTGATACTACCAACTTTCATGCGAAACAAATAGGATAGAACCCAACAGATATGGGCGTTTAAGGAGAAAAAAAGAGGGCAATAAAGACCATACCTAACGAGATGCTGGCATCGGGTTTAAAGATTAGTAGGGATATTTGCACTGAACATGCTTGTCATTGTATGTCTGTAGAAAAATAAGACTGAAAAAGTTTTCTTGAGAAAACATGCTACTTATTCCATCTTGATGGTGAATCATACAAATATGTAACGTTTGGTTTTAATATAACATTGTAACTTTTGGGGTTATGTTTGTGTAATTTTTAAATATTTTTTTTAAAATTTAAATTTGTTTGTATTTAAGCAACTGAATGTAAATGAATTAAAGCAGTCAGCTTTTTTTGCACTAATAAGGGACACCACTATATAATGCTGCTATTCCTTCAACTGAAAAAGCCTTCTTGATAATGTTAGTCGCGCTCCAGCATTGTCATATGTTTTAAACAAAACACTTTTTGGTGACAGTGTAAGAATAATCTAATAAACTGCTGCAAAAATATTTCAGAAAGTGTTTATTATATATGTACTCATGCATATATAAGCAGTGCCAATAAGCGGTTCACAAAGAATAAGAGTTTTGCTTTTATAGGTTTAGTGAAAGCGCCTGGAAAAGTAAATGTCCAAATCATATTGGCTGAATTAGATTGTGCACTGAATGTCTTCTTAAGAATACAATTCAGCTTTAGGTTTTTCTTTTCGTTGTATACAATAAAAGTTTTCAACAACCTCAGTTCTAACAGTGTGATCCAAAGGAAACTCTTCGTTTATATCTGTCTTTTAATTTGCATTTTTCAGTAAAACACTTCCACTTCCTTAGCAAAATTGTGCATACTGTAAATGTTTGAACATTAGATGTGTTTTGACCATTTTGTAGAACAGAGCTGGAGAAAATAAAGCTCTGCTGAAAAAACCCCCCAGCATTGTGAGGTTTCTTTGTATGTGAAAAGTGTTTACAGGTTGCAGTTAATCCCCAAGTTCTCCTTTAATTCCTCAAGAAACTTTAGTGATGCTTCTCCTTGTATTTGGAAAAGTGATTTTTTTTAAATCCAATTTTGATATTTAATGGCCAGGAACGCACAATATAAACTTGGTTAGCAAGTACTGTTCTTAGGTTCCCAAATAAAACTATTTTGAAGTAATGGTCCAATTCAAGCAATATAAGTTATAGAAGTTATATTGTACAAGTTATAGAAGCACAAGCTACCAATCCAATCCAACCTTTCTGCCAATCCAGGATATCATGCAGGCCTGATTTGGTAGAGCGGGTTCCCTCCCCCCTTTTCAATTAACAGACCTTAACTAGAAAGGGAACATAATGCAACATGACTTGTTTATTCTAGAACTGGATTGGAATGCATGGGGGGCGGGGGGGAAAGTTTTACAAAAAAAATTCTCTTCATTCACTTACGGAAAAAACCCAATTTACTCCTCGATCCAAAATGTCCTGAAAGAAAAAACAAAACAAAACGCAGTGCTGTTTGCAGGCGTTGAAGACTGTTTCAAAGTGAATGAAAATATTTTCCATGTCCGATCATGACACGTGGAACTGTGTGTGTGTGTGTCAAGAATTTAATTTAGCCAAGCAGTCAGGTCATTAAAAAAAGTCTCACAAATTTGCTTGTGAGGTAAGCAACTTAGGGAAAGTGCCAGAAAACGATAGCAGAAAAAGTTACGGATCCCTTCCTAGCTTCTCAATTGGGTTGCCCATGGTTGCAAAGCTGTAGGGGTTGTAAGAGAGATGCCTCTACTCACAAAACGCCTGCTATTTCTGAGGGCAGTTAAGGCACCCTGGGGGGCCTCAACTTACTTGCTGCATAGCCGAGTCTGTCTAGGAGAATGGATAGCTCCAGTTTCTACTTCATGGGAATCCGACTGTGATTCCATTTCCTAAGTTTTCACTTAGCTATGCCATGTAAATTCAAGGACATATCATAGTTCTTCACGCTTCCTTTTCGTGCTACTATATATAGCACAAAATATAAGCTTCAACGTCTTAAGTACCATGGTTTTTATTATTGGATGGTGCGTCTGGAAAGCTCACTTTTCATTCAAAATTGAACAGTCCGATATTCTTAATCGCTACAGCAACTCGGATCAAAACAATTCAGTGCTTTCTATTAAGCTTCTTAGTTTGCGCTGGATAAACATTCCAGCTACTTTGATTTTGGGGCGAGTTCAGTTTGACTTGGCTGGACACTGAATTCTTGGTGCACACTCCTTGTCCAACAGTTTAAAAATAGACGTTTCCAAAGCTGGTTATACAATTTTTCAAAGAGATCTGGACAGAAAAAATTGGTGGTAAATAGTATTTTATTTGAAATTAAAAACAAAAAAGGTACCTGAACTATTGCATTTAATCATGTATTGTATTTGTGTTACTCTACCTTTTTGCATTGGAGACAAATATACAATAAAACATTCAGATATCACAGATTGCACACTAGATAGTAATTCTTCAGGCCTTTTACATAACCACCAAAAACAGATATTGGATTCTTCAACATAGTACAAAAATCCACCCTTCCAGTCCTAGCCAGTTATCTTCAATTTACTCCTGTTTGCTGTACAGATCAATGGCCATTTACCCCAAAGGGTTACAAATTAATAACAGGACAAAAAAATATACATTATACTGACACAAAAAGTCAGTTGTGTTAAGTCATGCAACAAGTAACCAAACTTGCTGAAATTAAAAATATTTTCTAAAAACAGTTTTAACTGCATAAATATTTTTTTTTTTTTTTTTATACACAGTTCATTTACCAAAAACCAAAGGAGTCCGGAACGAAGCAAAACAAAAAACAAAAAAAATCCCTACTAATTTTTATACATAAGAAAGTGCAAAATAATGTCTCTAAAAAAGTCTTTTGCTCTTGGACTGGCAGATGACGGGATGGGACTGCCACTCTGACCTTCTTCAGCATGAACTCTGCAGTCACATGTCACAAACAGAAGAGTGTATGGGAGAAAAACCACGTCAAAGAACAGGGCGGGATGAGGCGAGCTGCTTGACGGTGCAAAGGGAGGCTAGGCTGCTGCTGAACCATCGTTCAGTTATTTCCCCCCCCCCTCCAAAAAAAAGCAAATTGCAACTGGCGGAAAAATAAGCGCCACTGTTGGTGTCGAGACCAGAGATGCTCGATCCAATCTCAGCATCTTCAAAGAGCGTGGACCTCTCAACTTTCAGAATTCCCCAGCTGTGGAATTCTGGGAAGTGAAGTCCACACAGCTTCAAGGTGCCGAGTCGAGAAACTTTGGGCTACACCATTTGTGATAAACATTTATGGGACTGGGAGGGGGGGGGAAGCATTCTGAATTATAGTAGCAGCTGACAGGAGCTGTTGAGACTTCACTACCCCAATGAATTGTATTGCTCGGTATCCATTTATTCCAGTGGGGCTTCAAAGTAGGAATGGATGGTGCCGCCCCATTTCTTGGTGCAGAATAACCCCACGTTTTCCTCTCATCAACAGGATGCAACTCCGCAGTTTACAACCCTTGGAGTAGATAAATAAGGATGGAAATCTGGAAGATTTCATCCCCAGTCAAGTAGCGTTAAACTTTAAATACAAGTGAACACATTTTAAAGTCACCTTCCTCCGAAAACACCAAATGTAAAAAGTGTAGAATAACACCAGTACAATAGGTCTACGTACGCAAAATTTGGAGAATAAAAAAACCCAAGCAGTAAACTGCTTCTAATGAGCCAGCATTAGTGTCTACGATGTTAGTGCCATCCAGTGCTTAGAATTTTATCTGGAAGAATTAATTGAGAGTTGAAAAAAATAATTCTCAAGCTGAAAAGAGACAACCTTCAGATTAAGAACTTCCAAGTGAAGTTGAGTTATTCTCTAACTGGGGAAGGGGGACAATTTTCAGTGGAGTGAAGAAGACAGAGAGAATTTCAAAGTGCTTTTCTTTCTTATGGACGTTGTCTTTGTACTTTAGAAATGTCTGTTGTTAGGCTGAGTTTAAGGACCACATAAGCAGCACCGTGCCTATGTTTACAGAGTCTGTGTTATTCTCGCAAAGCCTCAATAGTTGGAGATTCTACTTTAAAAAAAAAATTGAGAAACTTTGCAGATATCAAAATTGGCAGCACTGAACAAGGCAGAATAGCCATTCGATCAATGCTGGTTGAAACAAAAAACACCCAGTGGGCAAAACCAACTTTCATAAACCCTTGTGTGATCATGTGTGCAAGGGGCTCTTTTGGGGGCTTGAAATACATTTATTATAACCACAATTAAAGTCAGTCCATCGTGACGATTAAAAAGATCCTCAACATACATACTAATCACTGCACTGATTTCTAACCAGGGATGTTTAGGCAGAGAAAATTGCTCTGTGCAAACTATTCAAATTATTTTAAATTCATTTGTGTTAACAAATCACAATGTTTATGTTGTCCTACATTTGATTCCATTTCTTGGTGTGCCATGCTGTTTCCGAGTTACTTTTTTAAAAACTGCTGTCTTACCATATTTAAAAGGCAAGAAACAATAATCTCATCGCCCATTCACAAAAGAAAGAGGAAGGAAGGAAAAATAAAACCAGTACATTGGGGGGTGGGGATATAACTACATTTCAAAGCCTCACTTCACTGAGATGTTTGATTGGATTTATTTATTTTTATTTTTCATTGTACCATGAAGGCTAATATATAAAATAGCTGAGTTTATGTCCTCTGAGTAAACCAATGAATGATGAAACTGGGGTGCAACATCAGGTCCAACCCCTACGTAAAGGAGCAAGTCTGATTTTAATTTAGAAATTCATTGGGACTCTTCTAAGCATTTCCCAGTTGTCAGGACAAAGTCTCCAAGTCCATTTTGCAAAACAAAAACAAGAACAGGAACACGAGAAAAACAATGGTCCATTGGTTTCTTTTGGAAAAAAAACAAAACAAAAGTATTAAATCTGATTTTCAGGCAAGCCATTACTAGTGTTTTCAGTAAGACTTGCCTTAGACCTATCTGGATTAGAGGATTACTTACAATGATAAAGAAGGAGCAAGCAGCAAGGCCCATGGGTGTATAAAAACAGACCTTATTTAAATATGAAGGCAGATTCTAAATAGATGTATTAAAAACGCAACAGAAAGGGGGGCCTTTTTGGTTATCTTACAGTTTAGAATAAAATATTTGAAGTCCGATGCCCCAAAACAAAAGGATGGTTTTCCCTCCCAGCCCGCCCTCCCCAATCTTCAAAATAGCTTGGCTTAAGATCATGAGAGTAACTGAAAGAACCATGCAGTTGGAATAATAAAAAGGGAAAAAAAATCAGATAATGTCTCTTGATGCTTTTTCTTTTTTCATTTTCTTTTGTTTTTTAAAAAAATCATGTTTAAATAGATGAGTTAAAGAAGAGATGCAAAGTATAGTGGTCTGAAGTCCCATGTAACAGGCAGTTCAGTTTGCATTTTTGATAAAAAGGCCATTTTCTCTATTTACAATATCCACAGTTTGCTTGTGAAGAAGGCAAATTTACAACTATTTTTGTTTTTCTAAAAAGCCTTCTGCTTCTGGCGACACAAATAAAGGGGGACTAACTACAAAATCAAGATGGAACAAGAGATGGTTAATGAGGTCTCTTCTTAGCAGAGAAGACAGAAGGGGCCTGGAAGGTCCTTGACGCAGCTATGGTGATTATTACGCCCTCCCCACCAGAACTTAGCTGATGTATTCTGGCCTCCATCTCTGCAAAGGTACCCAAAAAATAATTCATGGTCCCTCTTGCTTGCAGTCCTCACGTAGGAAGGAATGGCAAATGCTGCAACCTGTTTGAATGGGCTGCTCATTCCTGGAATTAATCCGGTCGGCTGGGTTCCTGCAGGCCCTGCAGTATGTCGTCTGGGTTGCCGTTGTTCCTCTGGACAGTGTTAATTCCAGGATGCCTCCTCCGGGCCTCGCTCGTGCTGCAAATTGTAATAACAGTTCTGGCAAACCCGAACCGGGGAGGAGATTTTCAACCGCTTGATTTCGGACTGAAAACGGCTGCACCTGCAGAAAGAAATGTGGGGTTAAGACTGAATCCTCTCCCTGTTCCTTCTTCAGCATCAGATTCCTGTTCAACGCAAAACTCTTACTGTCTCCTGTAAAGCTGGGTCAGTTGTGCGACACAACTTGTGTCAAGGGATGGGGGTGGGAGTGGGGAGTTGGAGGTGGAAGATGCACTCTAGCCTTTGAATGCTGTAGAACACAGAATAATAGAGTTGGAAGGGACCTTGGAGGTCTTCTAGTCCGACCCACTGCTTGAGCCAGAGACCCTATGCCCGTGATGGCGAACCTATGGCACGTGTGCCCAAAGTGCCACATGAAGCCATGTCGCCTGGGACGTTTGGCCTGGCCTGTTTGTCTTCCAGGTTTCTGGTGCATATGTGCACCAGTGACAATCAGCTGTCCTTCGTGCGCATGCCAGTGCCAAAAACTGGTGTGCGCATGCATGCCAGCCAGCTGATTGTTGGGTGCGCATGTGCGCCAGAATCCAGAAGTCCAGCTTTTCTGGAACGCGATTCCTCTGTGCACGAGCTACAGATATTCTCCTTTATTGACAAGTGAAGAAAAAAGGACCATGAATCCTTTCAAGTGGAAAGCACACCTGCCCCATTTGTTCCTAGACCCAATGAAGGTTTTTGGAGACGAGGCTCGCCCAAGAATCGTTTGGTTACAGAGATGCGGAGCCCTCAAAAATGGCCCTTCTTACTTCTGGCAGAAGAGTTGTCCACAGTTCCTACAATGATGACGTCTTTCGGTAAGAGAGAACCGGACCGAGCAGCTGGAGCAGCTGTCTCCTCCCTCGTCTTTCACCCAGTGGTCAGCTGCAGAGCGGCCCGGTTGGTCACTCACGGACCAGCTGAACACTCGGCCTCGGCTGTCCCCGACCAGAATCCGGCTGTGATCCCTGGAGGAAACACATATGCATTAGCTTCCAGTCAAAACCTGTGGATGAAAAGAACGCAATCCAGCAGGTCAAAAGAAACCCCAGGTCCATCTTCTATCATCTCTCCATTATAGGCGATCTTGGAACTGGAACTTCTGTCAATAAGCGGGATGGTCGCTAAGTGGGTAAATAAGCCCAATTTTAGAAAGATTTGTTTGGTCATGAGATCAAAATTTTGGCGCTTGGCAACCACCATGTATTTATAATGGTCTCAGGGTCAAGTGATTATCATTTACCACCTTCCCAGGCAGCTTATGACAAGCAAAATCGGGGGGTGGGGGGGGAGCAGGATTTGCTTAACAATCATGTGATTCACTTAAGAACTGCAAAAAATGGTAGTAACATTGGGTGTGACTTACTTAACAACTGCCTTGCTTAGCAGAACTGGTCCCAGTTGTGATCATAATAAATATGTACGTAACAAAAATAAAATGCATATTTTATTCCTAAAGTTCTTTCAGAGCCCCTAAAGGACACTTTTCAATGAAAACGGGTTTTTGCTATTTCATGAACATTTTATATTTTGCAAAATATTTTGGAGGCCTCGCTTTCTTTTGGTGCCTCTTATACATCAGCCTACCAAATATTGTCAGCATGCAAGTAGGACCCAGTGGGATGGTCAGCCTTGTGCTCTTAGCAATTAAGATGGCTTAATTTAATTATCTCAGCTAGTAGCCTCTTTGTGATGCATCAATTTAATGCCATTTTCAGCCAGATGACAGCAGAAGGGTCTTTTTTTGGGGGGGGGGGGGGTTCCCTTCCTATTTTGCTTCAGGTGATGTGAAGCCTCAGTGCCCGACTAAGCTCCCTGCTGCATTTGGAAGAATTATGTGCAAGGGATGAAGGAGAGGGCAACCTACTTACTTGGAAATGGCCAGCGCTGTAATTTCTGCAGGGTGTGCATTGTCCTTGCGATCAAAGGCGGTGTGCATAGTTAATTTGCTCCTGAACACAAGCTGCCTCTCCCATCTGTAGCCTAAAAGTAGATGTAGGTGATAAGGTAAGCATACGTAGAAGGGAGGCAAGTGAGAAACTCCTGACTTCTTCAGAAAGAAAATTAAACACTCGATTGGAAACAGGTGGAATATTTACAGAGGTGGAAAATTTAACACTCGATTTCTGTTGGCCTTGGAGCAGCCGGTCCCTTTTTTCAGAACATGACATAGGGAGAAAAGGGTACCAATCCCTAACATGGGTGGACAAGAGAACAGAAACTCTCTATCCCAGTGTTGATGAAGATTCTTAGCCATCCAGAGTTACCTGGAAGTTGATTCATGGCAACTGAACTTCTTTTCTTTTTGGTTTGAAACATTTTGCTGTTCCAGGCTGTTGGAAGAAATATCCTTCTGGGTTTAGTTCCAAGCGGGGAGAAAGACATTGGAAACAGGGAGGCTGATTGGAAAGATGGCTTATTGGTGGACAGGACCACATGGGTTTGAAGTCCTGGGTAGCTGACATATGGAGTTGAGAAAGAGAGGTATTTATACCCTCACTTGGGCCTTGCCCTTGAGCTTCCTGTTCCTGTGCAAGAAATGTGTTCTATTAGCAATACACAGACTCCTATGTGGAGTCATATGTTTGTCTGAATCAAGTTTGGTTGAACCTTGGTTTGATGTAATGTCCCCAGGTGATTTCACAATGCAGTGAGCCCTGCTGCTAGATGGGTAGAGGGCTAATCCTATTATGTCCTGAGGGTCATGTCTTAATCCCATCACCCTGCATCTGAAGGTCTAATTGTCTGGTACATAGGCTGACCCAGGTGCACCAAATATCTGCTGGTGCCAGGGAGCTGCTCTTTGTCTTTAAAAACACGTTTCTCCTTTTCTCATGCAGGGAAATATAACATTCTGTCTTTTTAATATTTCCTGGAATATTTCATTCTTCTAGGAGAGGGGTGAGTGCAAACTTTCTACAGGATTAAGAAGGTACTGGGATAAGCAGCAAAACTTTTCAAAGCAAAAAGGAAAGAACTCCAGTTGCCAGGATTCAGCTTCCAGGTCTGCCTCAAATGTCTTCTTCTAATATAGAACGGGCATTTGTGATAATCCTGATAATCCCCTCTTAGCTTGCAGGAGATGTTATGTTTTCTTTGACAGCTATCCTGGATCAACATAGGCATTTCAATGCCTTTGAAAATCCATAGTTCTCCTAAAAGAAAGGCTGCAGGATTCCAATGCCTGTGTCAACTCATAAAATATTTCTATGGTCTTTTTAGAGTTGTCAACAGAAAGGGAGGGGGGAGCAATGCAGCAGCTTGCAAACCAAAACTGCATTCCATAAATGTTTTCAAAGATAGTAACTAGGTGACCGAAGTTTCTGTCACACAAAATTCTAACTGGAGAGCATGATTGATGACTCTGGGCTATGGAGGTGTCCCATTGGAGAATATGAATTCCGATACACCCAGGGGATGGGGGAAAACCAGGGTCAAGGGTGACAATGAATTTTGTGACTCAGAGTCGGCTACACCCAGGCAATGCTGGACTTTTTATCTCCCAATAAATCCTTTTGAAGTTTTGGAAGTTTGGCTCGTGATTCATGATTTAAATGGGGTTAAGGGCTGGAATCCTGATAGACTGCTCAAGCCTGCAACAACTTGAACCTGCAACTACCGAATCAAGACAAAACCACCCGTCTCCCCTGTAGCTCGTTCCTATCCCCCTATCATTAGGGAATGGTGCTGCTAGGTAAGATGAAGTCCTCCACCTTACACATGCTGAAATCAAGGAAGCTGGCATGCACATCCCATCTACTTCTGCCATTTTACAAAGGTGTCTGATACCTGGTTTGAGCTTGCTGTAATGCCGCAATTCCCCTTGGTTGGCATTTGAATGGTTTGTTGGTGCATGCGAGTGTCCCTTGCTTTGTCCATCGGAATAGTTTACAAAAATGAAGCCGTCTTTCTCATCCAAGCTCAGGTGGTCAGACCAACGCCTTGTGTCTTCAGAGCTGGTTTCTACTGACCATACAGCGGCTGCTCGAGCTGAGGATGACCGAGGTCTGTGACCGGCAGGGGCCTGCTGGGGCTGGCTCTCAGGCAGCTTGGTGTCCTGGGCAGGGGCTTGGTCCTCTGCTTCAGAATCACTGCTATCTTCGTCAGGACCTTCTTGCCCTTCTATTTGGAAGGCAAAAATAAATGCTTTAATAATGACACTAGGGTGGCACAGTGGCTCGGTGGTTAAAAAGCTGAGCTTGTCATCTGGAAAGCCAACAGCCCAGGTTTGAGACCCGAGCGCTGCACAATGGGGTGAGCTCCCGTTACTTGCTCCAGCTCCAGCCAAGTTAGCAGTTCAAAAGCATGCAAATATGAGTCGATAAATAGGCATCACTGTGATGGAAAAGTAACAGTGCTCCAAGATATCATGCTGGCTACATGACTGCGGAAATGTCTCTGGACAGTGCTGGCTCAACGGCCCTTGAAACGGAGATGAGCACCGCCCCCTATGGTCAGCAAAAACTAGCTGAGTAAAATCTGAAGGGACTCCCTTTTAATTACAACGCTACTCATGCAGGATTTTCTTCTTCAGCCCCACAATCAATGCTTTATAAAATAAATGAAATATCAACTCATAAAATATTTCTATGGTATTTAGGTTTAGAGTTGCCGACAGAAAGGGAAGGGGGCAAAAGGGGTTTGAAAGAGCTTGAAAATTGAAAGTGCATTCCATACATAGTTTTTCAAAGATAGTAACTAGTGACTGAAGTTTCTGCCACGCAAATATCTAACTGGAGAGCATGATTGATGACTCTTGGCTATGGATGTGTCCCATTGGAGAATATGAATCATGATACACCCAGGGGGTGCGGGAAAACCAGGGTCAAGGGTGACAATGAATTATGTGTCACAGAGTCGGCTATACCCAGGCAGTGCTGGACATGTTAACTCCCAATAAAGTTTTGGAAGTTTGGCTCAAGGCTCATGATTTAATTAGGGTAACTGCCGGAATCCTGACAGCTAGCTGACTCTGAGACACATAATTCATTGTCATCAATGACCCTGGTTTTCCCTCACCCTCTAGGTATATCATAATTCATATTCTCCAATGAGACACATTCAATTTCTTTAACACAATTTATTTTGCATTTTATTTTTTATAAAGTCTATTTTGGACTGTCTTAGCATGTTAAGATGGCAGGAACTTGATTGTGACGTTTATCTTAGTCTGATTCATGAAGGAAGAAAAAAAATGTACTTGCATTCAATTTCTCCCTGGTTGATTGGCAGCACCTCAGAGCACCATCCAGCAGACACCAACCTCTTCATGCATGAGAGGTAGCTTTCAAGCACCTGAATCTTCCATTCCACCTTTGTCCTAAAAGTTTCACTTCTTCTAAACCCACATATTTATTTTTCTTGAACCACAATCTCATCATAAATCATTACACAGGTAATCCTCAAATTACAACCATAATGGAGACCACAATTTGGGCTATAGGTTGTTGCAGTTGTTAAGCTAGATCAAGTGACCCACATGATCACTTCATCAATGCCTGCAATCCAAATTCCCCCAGTTTCAGCCATTAAATGACCCACAGTGGGGCAGTCTTGCGGATATAAGAGTGGGTGTGCTGCTGCTTTTAGCCATGTGACTTCTGGAATTTGGGTGTGTGTGTCTTATGCCCCTTTTGATTCACTACTCTTGTAATTCCAGATGGTCATTGATCAAACCAGTTGTAAGTCGAGGACTAGCTGTATTTCACAGTTGAAAAAAGAAAGAAAGAAAATTTAGAACATAAAATAAAGCACCTATTTGTGGTTCTGGACAGTCTTCCTGCATTTCAAGCATTTCCACAGGTTCAGGAGCTGGAGTTTCCGGGACCTGTAGAAACTCCATCCGCCAAAACTAGGAAGACAAAATACAATTGACATTATTACATTTTATTTTTACTTTGGCTTAACTTTCTTTCTTTCTGTCTGGAGCAAATGGTTTCCTAGCGCAAATCATGGTTCATTAAAACACGAGGATGAATGTTTTGAACATTTAAATTAAAATCAACTCCATTCTCATAAATATATCCAGTCGAAAAGGGTTTAGAATGATAGTAATGAACAGAATCATTATAATATAAAGGAAATCTACACAAATTGCTACAATGCAATGGGAGATCCTAGAAAGTTACTCCATGGTACAACCTTAGAACATTAGCTCAAAAATAAGAATTAGGTTTATTACGAATATACACAACCACTGGCCAAAGGAACGATGGCCTTCAAGATATACGTGTTATGATAAATTGTTCAAAAAGGAGGAAGATATAAAAAAGAGAGAGGAAGCAGGTTGCTTTTCTGCTATGAGTACTTACACGGACGACTCCATCTGAATGTCCAGTCACAATAACGTTCTGAGTATCCCACTCATTCATTTCTGACATGCAACAACAGAGAATCTGCTGGCTGCGTCCAGTGAAGGTGTTCACACTCACAATGGGGTTTCCGTTAATGCTCCAGACGTGAATGTATGTCCCTGCACATGACACAATATCACCCTAGAAGAAGAGGAAAACATCTTAGACACACACACACACAAAATCTTTAATGCACAACGATTTCTCTCTACTTTCAATTGTAGCATTCAGCTTGATAGGGGAAAAAGAAATGCATCTCAAGACAAGGGCACAATCAGTCGAGGGACTAAAAAATGTTTTATACAGCATTTGGTTGCAGTTTATGCAACCGCATTTGGCAGTGGAATTACAAAAAAACCTCAAGAGATTGCACAGGTCAGTTGAAGTCTCCTTGAACGGCCGAGCGTTGAAGTCATGTTCCCATTACTGCAGTGACACTCAAGCTGATTCCACATCCCTTGAACAAGATTGTTTTTGCGCCTTTTTGTGCCACAATCCCCATTTGGGAATGACATCACAACAGGTTCTGTCTATGCCATGACTGCTATTCAATCATTTCTATGCATTCAAAAATTTTAGCAAAGGGTTCTCTGCCTGGTTGCTGGGTGGGCGTGTCCATAGTGGGCGTGTCAATGATGGGTGTGGCCTAGTTGGTCTCCTGTAAAACGGCATTGCCCTCCTTGGGCTCTGGAGGTTTTCCTCGGGCCTCCGGGAGGGCGAAAACGGGCTCTCCAGGCTCCAGAGGCTCTCTGGAAGCCAGAAACAGGCCCATTTCCAGCCTAACCAAACTTTTGGAAGGCCTGTTTTTCACCCTCCCTGAGCCTCCACACACTTAGGCTCGTGTGTGCACCTACCTGCATCCAAAATGGGCCACGTGGGAACTCCTGAGAGGGGAGGGGCAGGATGGGTGGAGCCAGCCAGGAGTGGGATTTGGGGGTTCTCTGAACTGCACAGATTGTAGCTAGGAGCTCTCCCAAACCCCTGCGAACCCCCAGCAGCCCACTCCTGTTTCTACGACAGGAAGCCATAGGGAAATAGCTTCCATAGCCACAGAAATAAATATTAAGTGCTAAAATGGTGAAGAACAGTTTCAGACGAGGAACGATTAAAAAAAAAAAAATGTTGCATATAATGTTTGTACTTTTGGGAGACAGTAACTTCAAATTCAGGCAGTCCTCGACTTGCCCCACTCATTTAATGACCATTCAAAGTTACAACGGCACTGAAAAAAGTGACTAATGTCTGTTTTTCACTCTTATGACTGTTGTAAGTATTCCCAGGGTCACGTGATCGAAATCTGGATGCTTGGCGACTGGTTCATGTTTGTGAATGTTTGCAATGTTCCAGGGTCATGTGACAACCTTTTGCAACTTTCTGACCAGTAAAGGTCAGATTCACTTAACAACTGTGTTATTAACTTAACAACTGCAGTGATTCACTTCACAACTGTGGCAAGAAAAGTTGGAAGATTTTGTGATGATGCGTAAGTGGCATTTCGCTTACATACATAATAATTTTACATCATAATTATAGCCATTATTCTCATAGTTATACCATATAATCTTCACCTCTAATCACTCTATTTTGATCACGTGACTACGGGGATGCTGCAATGGTTGCAAGTGTGAAAAATTGTCATAAGTCACTTTTTCCCAGTGTCGTAACCTCAAATGGTCACGAAATGAATGGTTATAAATCAAGGACTACCTATAAAGCAAATTATAAAGTCTCATCTCTGAGTACAGGTGCTTGGTTTATTAGGCCTGGGCTTACTCATACCGTCAGTTCATTGATGCATAGGGCTGACACCGGAGCCCTGTGACCCCGAAGCTGCGTTACAAAGGAAAGTTTATTCAAATCCCAGATAATGCAGGTCCGGTCACATGACCCACTCACAATGATGTGATAGGCCAGTGAAGCTGTTAAACATGTGACTGTCTCAGTATGGCCAAGCAGCGCCTAAATGCAAAGGGAAAGGGAGCAAAAATCAAAACCAAGATGCACTACTGCACAATTTGCCAACAGTTATTTCTTCAGACACGTGAAAAATAAAGACTTGGAAAGGTATAATGAGTAGAGAACAAAAGATAAATTAAAGCTGTAGGAAGAAACACAATACTAAGAGCCTAGTGGTGCAGTGGTTAGAAGGCGGCATGGCAGGCTAACTCTGCATTCTGCTGCCAGCAGTTCGATCCTGACCGGCTCAAGGTTGACTCAGCCTTCCATCCTTCCAAGGTTGGTAAAATGAGGACCCAGATATGTTGATGTTGTAAACAGCTCAGAGAGTGCTGTAAAGCACCATAGGGCAGCATATGAGTCCAAGTGCTATTGATATGGGAAAGGCAGGGGTCTTCAAACTTGACCGCTTTAAGATTTGTGGACTTCAACTCCCAGAATTCTTCCTCCAGTCATGTTAGCTCAGGAATTCTGGGAGTTGAAGTCCACAAGTCTTAAACTTGCTAAGTTTGAAGACCCTTGGCCTAGAGCAACGTCTAAAAAAATCCCAAACTTGGTGAACTGTGTCTAAACAACATGGTCAAAGAATTTCCTTTCTCCAGCAAAGGAAGAAACTTCATCAATCCATCTGTCAACAACAGAAAGAAAAAAACCCCAAAATCCTTCCTTTCAGTTCAGACCTAATCAGTGAAGATTTTGATGCAACTCAGTTGACTAGATTTTTTATGGATTTCAAGTAATTTTCCTGCAATTATAAAAGAGGACAATATGCTACTTGGAGGGGGAATACTTTCCATATTTTAAAAAATGGAGAAACTGGTAGTGGGTGTTTTCCACAACCGTGACAGCTTTCATACCAAAATATTTAGTTGAATAATTCAGCAATAATCTTTGTAGAGGTTTTCTGGAAGACCTTTCAGGATTTTATGCAGAATTTTAATTTACCTGCTTGAGGGTCAGCATTTTGGCTTTTTCCTTGGAGGTGCCCATCTCCCATACGCAAACAACCGTGCTGGTGCCCCCAGTAATGACCAGTTTAGGGTTGGGACAGATGGCACAGAGAACTTGTCCCCATTCTGATAAGCATTCATAAACAATCACTGCCTAAAAAAATAAATAAAAAGAATGAATAGTACAGGCATTGACTTTCAGAACATGCAGTCTCAAGTATTCTATTGGTGTGGTTTCTTGGTGTTCTCTTAAGTTGGTTGTTTTCTTGCAGACATTTCATAACAAATCTAGGTAACACCATCAGTCCTATGGTAATACTGAGTTTGATAATGAAATGTCTCCAAGAAATCAACCAAGCTTAGAGAGCACCAAAGAAACCACAGTTCGTCCCTGAGCTAAAAATACAGGTGAAACTCGAATTATGAGAATATCGTGCAAAAGTTCATGTATTTCAGTCACGCAACTTAAAAAGTGAAACTAATATATGAGATAGACTCATTACATGCAAAGCAAGATAGTTCAAGCTGTGATGTGACATAATTGAGATGATTATGGCTTACAGCTCATGAAAACCCCAAATCCACAATCTCAGAAAATTAGAATATGATATGCAATCAATAAAACGAGGATTGTACATAGAACAATATCGGACCTCTGAAAAGTATAAGCATGCATATGTACTCAGTACTTGGTTTGGGCCCCTTTTGCAGCAATGACTGCCTCAATGCGGCGTGGCATGGAAGCTGTCAGCCTGTGGCACTGCTGAGGTGTTATGGAAGACCAGGATGCTTCAGCTCTTCTGCATGGTTCAGTCTCATGTCTCTCATCTTTCTCTTGGCAATGCCCCATAGAGTCTTTCAGGTCAGGTGAGTTTGATGGCCAATCAAGCACAGTAATCCCACAGTCATTGAACCAGGTTTTGGTGCTTTTGGCAGTGTGGGCAGGTGCCAAGACCTCCTGGAAACTGAAGTCAGCATCCCCATAAAGCTCGTCTGTGGAAGGAAGCATGAAGTGTTCCAAAATCTGGTAGACGGCTGCGTGGACTTAATGAAGCACAGTGGACCAACACCAGCAGATGACATGGCTCCCCAAATCAACACAGACTGTGGAAACTTCACACTGGACTTCAAGCATCTTGCATTGTGTGCCTCTCCATTCTTCCTCCAGACTCTGGGTCCTTGGTTTCCAAATGAGATGCAAAAATTGCTCTCACCAGAAAAGAGGACTTTGGACCACTGAGCAACAGACCAGTTCTTTTTTTCTTGAGGTAAGACAATTCTGACGTTTGTTGTTCAGGAGCGGCTTGACAAGAGGAATCCGACATTTGAAGCCCATGTCCAGGATCCGTCTGTGTGTGGTGGCTCTTGATGCGCTGACTCCAGCCTCAGTCCACTCTTTGTGAAAGTCCCCAAGACTTTTGAATGGCCTTTTCCTGACAATCCTCTCCAGGCTGCGGTCATCCCTTCTGCTTGTGCACCTTTTTCTTCCACCTTTTCCCCTTCCACATAACTTTCTATTCATGTGCTTTGATACGGCACTTTGGGAACATCCAACTTCCTTTGCAATTCCCTTTTGAGGCTTTGCCTCCTTATGGAGGGTGTCAGTGATGGTTTTCTGCACAACTGTCAGATCAGCAGTCTTTCCCATGATAGTGATTCCTACTGAATCAGACTGAGAGACCATTTAAAGGTTCAGAAACCCCTTGCAGGTGTTATGGCTTAATTAGCTGATTAGAGACACTTTGAGCCTGGAATATTGAACTTTTTCATAATATTCTAGTTTTCTGAGATTATGGATTTGGGGTTTTCATGAGCTGTAAGCCATAATCATCACAGTTATGACAAATCACAGCTTGCACTATCTTGCTTTGCATGTAATGAGTCTATCTCATATATTAGGTTCACCTTCTAAGTTGCATTACTGAAATAAATGAACTTTTGCACAATATTCTAATTTTTCGAGTTTCACCTGTATACTATTCCTTCAGTACTATTCTATCATTGAATTAGTATAAATGGTAAACTGAGGACACTGGCTAGGAAGCAGTGCTTGAAAGATCCAAGATTAATTTGGATAAATGGTCAAGAAGGGCCTAATAGTACATTTTCTATCTTATGATTCTGGAATCAGAGACCTGTCTCTCTTTTTCATTTTAACTCCCCTCCCTAAAATGGGTTACAAGTGATTGAAATAATGGAAAATTGAAAAAGTAGCTAGCTCTACTCTTTTGAAAGTGATCAACTGTGACTTTATTTGCGAATGATGCCAAAAAGCAAGACCAGACCAGACCAGTTTCCATATAAAATAGGCAGAATAGGAAAATTGTACATATTTAATATAAAAATCAGGGGTGTCAAACTCATGTCGTCATGGCAGTATCACGTGACATATTGGGACTTATATACTGGATGTTGGGCATGGCCAGTGCATGATGCATTCAGACTGTAGACCGGGAGTTTGACGGCCCTGACATAAATAGTTTAATCAAGCCCCACTATTGAGACAATGCATTTGACCCAAATAATTCAATTCATTTTTCTACCCAGTATATAAGCCAGAGAGATACAAACCTTATCGGATTCATAGGCTCCTAACCTACAGCTGAGATCCGCATAACCCCAAGCAAAAGTTTTATTCCAGGTGGGCGGAAGGAGAACTTTGTTCATTTCTACAGCCAAAATTCCTTTGTCTGTGCATACTATCTGCCCGACCAGCTCCTTGAGTTCTGTTTTTATAGAAAAAAATAACAGGTAATCAGGATTTACCTTTTGAAAACATCTTTTCATACAGAGCACTTCCCAAATGAAATTTGAAGAAAGCTGTGCTAAGGATATACGGGGAGTCCTCAACTTATGACATGTATGAAATCAGGAAGCAAATATTTAAATTTGAGACGGCAGGCCAGGTATCTCAACTGGACTTCACTGATAAATGTAACTGTGAGACAAAGAACCGCAAAGCGGACTATGAAGTACTATTAAAATATGCCAGGAGTAAGGGGAAATGATTATGTGTACCTTTTACTGGTGTAAGAGAAGGCTTGAGGTTGTCTAAATGGTGGAAAAAAATCTTGTCATTTGTGATGCCAGGGGGAACAGAAATTCCACTTATTTCTCCATTAATTCTGCTTCTCACTCGTTTTGGTGGGTGAGGTTTCTTAAATAACTGCAGTAGGAAAGAGAACATGTCAAGCTTAATAGATAGAATTTCAGCAAAACTGCCTAATTTGCAGAAATGTCATTCAAAACGTGCCAGTGACACAAATCTTTTTGCAAGTACATATTGTTATTTAACTTCTCTTTTTCCTGCCCGCACACAACTACCAATAACTCAGTACTTCTGCAAGGAAGAACAACATGACTCTGCTTGCAATACACAAAACACAGTAAAAAGCATAAAAAAAGAGGCATATTTCAACATCCCAATCACGTGGTATCATTCTGTGAGAATAATTTTTGGTTGGGATATCAATCTGTTGAGGAAGATTGGATCCCTGGCTATTTTAGGGGACAATTTATGTCTCAGTTTCCTTGTTTATCTCCTGAATTTGTTTGTTTATTCAATTGCCACAGTTCCAACAAAGATTCTTTATTGAGAAAAAATTGAACTTCAGTCACAGGAAAAATTCAGTGTGTTTTCAATGGCTTCAACGCATCATCCCATGTTGAATAAACAACTTTCCAATATTTATGACTTCTAATAATATGGATGCTCATATTAATCAATCAATCACTCAATCAAAATGCCTGAAAGATCTAACAGGGAAGATGTGTCACTTAAATTGTTGAAAACATAAAATCAATACACACAATGCCAAGTTATAGTTGTCATAACCGTATATACCTTGAATTATGAAAATCTGACAAATTCACACCAACCTTTCCATAATTTTAATCTTTTAAAAATACTTCTTTGAAAGCATGTGGTTATTTCATTTTTTTTTATAACCTCATTTCAGAAGATTTTGGAAGGTTTTTCTAATCAAATAGCATTCTAAACTTGCTCCTATATATTGCATATTTATGCAAGTCCTAATCAGATATGATTATTTACACTGTTCTTGGCCTCAAGTATTTGCAGAAACTTCCTATCACCCAGTCATGAGAACAGGAAATAAAAGAGTATCTATTCTGAGTCATCCAGCTGCCATTCACCTTTAACTTGGTTATGTTATCATGCAATTACCTTTCTAATCAAGTACCTGCCCTGACTGAAATCAAGAGTATCGCTCATTTGCAGTATCATGTGTTAACTGTTGATTCCAGGGGTGGGATTCAAATTTTTTAACAACCAGTTCTGTGGGTGTGGCTGAGTTGGTGGGTGTGGCTTGGTGGTCATGTGATTGGGTGGACATGGCTAGGTGGTCACGTTACTGGCTGGGTGTGGCCAACTCAACATCACTCACATCGAGGCATGCATCTCCTTGCCTGGCCTCTCAAGACTGTGGGGATGTTACAACAGTCGTAAGTGTGAAAAATGGTCATAAGTCACTTTTTTCAGTGCCATTGTAACTTTGAATGGTCACTCCACACAAGCAAAATACCAGCAAAGGAGGGGAAAAAAACTCCAGAGAAGTTCCTGAGACAGGAAGTCTAGTCCTGCCAAGAATGTAATTAGGGTTAACGGAGAGGCAGTTTCTATAAGCGACACCAGAATATTTCCTTCCTGCCTTCCTTACAGGATTAGGCCAGGAATTTCTTCTAACAATCAGTTCTCTGAACTGCTTAGAATGTTAACAATCGGTTGTAGAGAATAGGTGCGAACCTGTAGAATCCCATCCCTGGTTGATTCAAAATATCTGAGTATCAATGCTTCAACATAAAATTATAAACACAGCTATGGGATTCAAACCTCTTCCTTGAAGCTGTGCATTCCAACTCAATGCTTTTGGGAAGAATTTTGTTTGCAATTTCCAGAAACTCCTAAAACTATGGGGCCCTTAGTGCTCTCTGAACTTGGTTGTTTTCTTGCAGATGTTTCATTACCCAAACTAAGTAGCATCATCAGTGCTAGTAAGGAGTAGGGTTGACACTGTTTATATTCTAGTGGCTTGCGCTGTCAGTGTTGGTGAGGGTGGGGATTTATAAGTTCTTTGGTTGGGCTGTTCACCATTGGCTTGTTTGGCAGTTCCTTTATTGGGGTATTTACTTGATTAATGGCCTGAAATTAATCTTGGTGTTAATCTATGCTCATCTGGGTGCTGATTGGTGGTGGGGAGAGGTTTTTGGTCCTTTTATTTCTTTTGCATAATATGTAGATACTGTTAATGTCTATATGTCTTATAAGCACTCTAGATGTCCCTTACTAGCACTGAGGATATTACCTAGTTTGGATAATGAAACTTTTGCAAGAAAACAGCCAAGCTCAGAGAGCAACAAAGACCTCTCATTTCAAATATTCTCCTTTACCGGTGCTTCTAGAGGTACAGAGTTGCTATAGTTACCAAAATCCCAACATATCTCGAAGGCAGCAGGCTGGGAAAAGCATACATCTTACAGATCTTCCAAAATGTGAGTAAAAATCAACTCTTAAAAAAAAATGCTACCTGTTTAGGTATCTGCCCAAAATTATTGATGAATCCAATTGTAGCTGTTTCTTTCAATGGATCATTGATGTTGTAGATGTCCACTTGCCCCTCATAGAAGAGATGGTGGAAAACATTGACGGCTTCTACTGCAGCTGGCCCTTGCTGTTTATAGCCAAAGATTAAGTCAATCCATTCGTGTAGGTGCGCGCTCACAAAATCACACTCCAAGGCCTGCAATTTTAGAATATAGAGGTTAAATAGAGACAGCCTATTCCATTCGTTCTATTCACCATGGAGGAATAAGAGTAACAGTTCAAGAAACAAGGTGATTTACCTGCATCCAAGGATTATTTTTCCAGAAAAAAATAATAATTCATTCCATATTTTATCTGAGCAAAAATGTAAACTGGGATATTTATTAGATTTCTATCCCTCCTTTATTACTTTAAATAAATAATTCAAGGCAATGAACATATATAAGAAATTTATATTTCTTCCTCCTTCTATTGTCTGCACAACCACCCTGTAATTACACAGATTATACCCTGTGTAATCTGCACAACCACCCTGTAAAGTGAGTTGGACTGAGAGAGAGGGACCAACCCCATATTACCCAGCGAGAACTCATAGTCTCCTGGTGATTGGACCAAAGTCACCCAGCTAGGTTTCGTGCTTAAGGCAGGACTAAAGTTCATAGTCTTTTGGTAATTGGTTCAAAGTCACACAGTCAATTTTCATGCCTAAGGTGGAACTAGAACTCAGTCTCCTGGTGATTGTCCCAAGGTCACCCAATTAACGTTTGTGCCTAAAATAGGATTAGAACTCACAGTCCCCTAATTTCTAAGTCACCACTAAACCTCTACAGCAAACTGGATCTGAAATGAGTAGCAAAATGAAGACTAACAGATTGAGAAACAATTTCTTTTTCAAGGCAGTAATTATCTTGAATCAAACAGTGCATTTGTGATTTAGTCCTATTATTATTATTATTATTATTATTTAAATTCTGTGGTGTGATTGTGATGTGGTGTTTGGGGCACTGTGCTGGAGTAGTTTTCAAATTTCATTGTATTTGTGGAATGCAATGACCATAAAGGTATTCTATTCTATTCTATTCTATTCTATTCTATTCTATTCTATTCTA
>BLBF01000056.1:14280496-14291363 GCA_015471245.1 Laticauda colubrina
TATTCTATTCTATTCTATTCTATTCTATTCTATTCTATTCTATTCTACTCTACTCTATTCTATCTCTCAATTTATTACAACGCAATTCAAATATTGGATGGAAGACAGTTATGTCTGCCTACCCTTTTTTTCAACTTCTCTATCTCTTGTTTTTAGAACAGAAAGTTGTATTACCTCCCGATGTACTCTAATGAATTCACGGGGATCTCCTTTTGCCCATGGAGGAAGGATTACATCTCCAAGTTTGGTGCCATTCTGTTTGCAGCCTATAAAACAAAAATATATCTTGAATACTGCATAATTCTCTGTACTTGCATGCCTCCTTGGAAGATTGGAATATTATTCTATCTATAAGAGAGGAGCATAAAACATTAATTTTATTTTCCTGAAAGCAATAGGCAGGCCTCGGTGTGTTTTATTTTCTTATAAGAATGCCAAGATCCATCACCTAGCGCTTCATATAAAGAAAATACACAATTCAAAGAATATGACTCTTTCAGGTCAAAGATTAAGGATAGCTCTTATTTGGGGAACCCTATTAAACTATGAACCCGTTTCTAAGTTTCTTTTAAGCTATTTTTAGTAAAACAAAATAAATTAAGTAGGTGGTTCCTATTCTTAAACTATTATAATGACATTATTAGGTGATTTCTTGCCAACAAGTCATAAATGTCCCACAAAGCATTCCTGGTCTATTTTTTGCACACCTCTATCTAAACCAGGGGTTCCCAACTCCTGGGCCATTGCTCATGAGTGGGCTGCAGCCTGTTTGGAATCGGGCTGCGCAAGTGGTGGGTGAGTGCGTACACGCACTTGTACTTACAGGAGTGGCGGATGTGCAAATGTAGCACGTGAACATATGCTTACTGCTTGCACAGAACTAGCAGTAGCACTTAGACTTACATATCGCTTCACAGTGTTTTACAGACCTCTCTAAGTGGTTTACAGAGTCAGCCTATGGCCCCCAACAATCTGGCTCCTCATTTTACTCACCTCGAAAGGATGGAAGACTGCGTCAACCTTGAGCCTGGTGGGATTCGAACTGCCGAACTGCAGGCAGCCAGCAGTCAGCAGAAGTAATATGCAGTACTGCACTCTAACCAGTGCAGGCTTAGAACCATCCCTTCTCCACCCCCTCTGCCAGGCCACCAAGCCAGAAACGTTGGGGTATCGCTGATCTAAACAATATAACTCTGATCCATCCATGTATAGAATTATGCAAGAAATAAGCAAGGGACAGGGTGGGGTGTGTGAAGCATTTTTTAATGACTGGAAAACACATTGTAGTTGGCTCAAGGCAAATGACTCTCTGATACACTGGAGTAAAAGAAGGAGGAAAGGTATGTCAGGATTCCAGCAGTTACCCCCATTTAAATAATGAGTCTCGAGCCAAACTTCCAAAACTTAAAAAAGGATTTATTGGGAGTTAACATGCTGGCACTGCCTGGGTATAGCTGATTCTGAGACACATCATTCATTGTCACCCTTGACCCTGGTTTTCCCTCCACCTCCTGGGTGTATCGTAATTCATATTCTCCAATGAGAGACATCCATAGCCAAGAGTCATCAATCATGCTCTCCAGTTAGAATCTTGCATGCCAGAAACTTCAGTCACCTAGTTGCTATCTTTGAAAACATTTGTGGAATGCAGTTTTGGTTTTGCAAACTGCTACACTGCTCCCCCTCCCTTTCTGTTGGCACCTCTAAAAAGACCATAGAAATATTTTATAAGTTGATATTGCAGCTTAATTAGATTTGGAAGATTCTGTTAATATAACCCGGGGTAGTCAACCTTTTTATACCTACCGGCCACTTTTGTATCTCTGATAGCAGTAAAATTTTCTCTAACTGCCCACTGGTTCCACAGTAATGGTGATTTATAAAGTAGGGGACAAAACCCCTACCACCCACCCTTAAAGCTGGAAGACCCACTAGTGGGTGGTAGGGACCAGGTTGACTACCACCGATATAACCAATCTCAATGAAGTGTCTTTCTCCTCTTCCAGTGGAATTTAGGTTTTGGTTTTGTTCTTCCTAGTGAAGCGGACAACATCCTTGTTCTCCAACCACATTATAAATCAATTTTATGTTCTTTGGACCACAATATCTAAAGAATATACAGGCACTCCTCAAACTTATGATCATTGGTTTATTCACTATTTGAAGTTACAACGGCATTGAAAAAAGTGACTTATGATTGCTCCTCACATTTATGATTCTTGCTGTATCTCCCCAATCAAATTGGCACGAATTTACAAAGATTTTAGTGCCCCGGGATCATGGATCACCATTTCTTGACCTTCCCATAAGCAAAGTCAGTGAGGGAAGCTGGGTTTGATTAATAACCATCTTGATTCACTGAACAACTACAATGATTCACTTAACAGCTGTGGCACAAAGTGTTGTAAAATTGGGCAGGGCTCACTTAATAACCACCTTGATTATTATCAAGGGAAATTCTGGTCCCAGTTGCCATCATAAGTTGAGGACTACCTGTAACTGAAAAATAGTTTCTCTCACCTAGATCGAAGTTGTTAGAATTTAGCAACAACTCTGGGAGGTAGAAGAATTCTGGGATGAGCTCCTTGACATCAGCCATATTGTGCTTGGACGCAGAGTACCAGGCTTCCCGCACACTGTGAAACATTCTGTCGGCCAAGTCGAAGTGGCCACCCTATGGAAGGAAAAGGATATAACAGAATAACAGAGTTGGAAGGGACCTTGGAGGTCTTCTAGTCCAACCCCCTACCTAGGCAGGAAACCCTACACCACTTCAGACAAATGGTTATCCGACATCTTTTTTAAAACTGCCAGCGTTAGAGAATTCACAACTTCTGGAGGTAGTTGTCCCTCTGATTAATTGTTCTAACTGTCAGGAAAATTCTCCTTAGTTCTAGGTTGCTTCTCTCCTTGATTAGTTTCCAGCCATTGCTTCTTGTACTGCCTACAAGTGCTTTGGAGAATAGATTGATTCCCTCTCCTTTGGGGCAGCCCATTAGATATTGGTACACTGCTATTATGTCATCCCTAGTCCTTCTTTTCATAAAATTAGACATCTTCATTGTAACATTGAAATAAATAAATAAAAATAATACCCATCTTTCATCTCCTCCCATATAAGTTGGGGATGAGAGCGGCATGTGAACTTAGCTAAAGATCAATCAATAATATTTATTCAGTCAATGACCTGCAAAATTTTAAAGAACAAAAACAGAGCCAAGAAAACTAATTCAATAACACACCCACAACTAGCAAAATAAATCACACAGCGTTCACTCCTCTTGTGCTATGTTAATACAGTTGTTACCTAGGTGATTGATAAGTAAACAAATAACTATACTTCAAAACATAAAAAAATAATATTTCGAAAAGAGATCAGTCATGGACTATTAATTTTGGGATGCAGTATCACTTTCTGATTGAGGATAGTCCAGGGAGTGCTCAACTTACAATCATTCATTTAATGACTACTGAATGTTATGACAGCACTGAAAAAAAGTGATTTATTATGAGTCTTCACACTTATGACCACTGCAGCATCCTCATGGTCACTTGATCAAAATTCAACCTCTTGGCAACTGACTCATACTTATGACAGTTGCAGTGACCTAAGGTCATGTGTCACCTTTTGTGACCACCTTATAACACTTAATAACCATGTTATTAACTTAACAACTGCAGTGATTCACTTAATAACTGTGGCAAGAAAGGTCGTAAAATGGCCAAAACTCATTGAACGACAGTTGCGCTTAGCTACAGAAATGTTGGGCTCAATTGTGGTCATAAGTCAAAACTCAGGACAAAGTCACTCATGAGGTTTACTCCAAAGTTGGCAGGACTAATTTACATCTAAAAACAAATTTGCCCACCATCTGGCCACACACATAACTAACAAGCACAAAAAATACCTAACAGGCTTAAGAGTGACAAATGGCTGCATGGAGCAATGCGCCGATGCAGACTTAAGTATGCTGAGAATTATGTTGCAAAGCAACCACTGCAAAACACAGAATGGAAGGAAGCTATATATTTTACCTGCAGTCTTAAAAATATCTGTGTGAAAGGTTCCATTCGCACAAGGTATGAAGCTACGATCATTGCTGATGAATAGTGAGTGCCATAATGATAGGCTGGGGTTTCACCTGAAAAAAAACAATATTAATCAAAGCATGAGTGAAATGAAAGGTAAACTCGACCAGTTCAGTAGCTTCAGTGAATGAACAAGCTTAAGAGATTTTGAAGGAGGAGAAGGTAATAAAGTAATTTAGTTCAAAGGTTCTTCAATGGAGCTGCAGCAAATTTCCCTGAAAACTACATTTATATATACTATCTCAGTGTTCTCCAACCTTGGCAACTTTAAGACTTGTGGACTTCAACTCTCAGAATTCCTCAGCCAGAAAAGCTGAGGAACTCTGGGAGTTGAAGTCCACAAGTCTTAAAGTTGCCAAGGTTGGAGACACCTGTCTTATCTCATTAGAAAGATTATTAGGGTTGATTCTCAACCCTAATTAAACTAAATGAAATTGATGAAACCAGGTGGAAACCATGTATCTTTTTAAATTAATGTAAACCGGGGTGTCAAACTCATGGCCCGCAGGCTGGATGCATCACACACTGGCCACGCCTACCCCCGGTTTAGTGAAGGGGGGAAAAGTTGAGATCACGTGACAACAACATGACACCATGGCTTTGACACTCTGGATGTGGAGAAAAATGAATTATACCATATTAATATGAAAATTCTTATGGTTTAGAGAGCATATCTTCTATTTTATCTATTGTTTCAATGTTTTATGTCACTAAGATTCTGATTCAAAAGAAGTAGGAACTGGAGTAAATACAACTTATAAATCATAGACCATTTCACTTTTAATTTTATTCATTCATCTCTTGATTTATTACATAATGGAAGAATGTCACATGGCTAAATCTATGGCTATAGAGAAAGAATGGGGAAGAGTTATGCTGGTACATTGGGCTATCCTAAAGGCTGAAGGATTATTTATTCATTTATTAGCATGTGTATCTAAAGGCTAACCCTGAAGCTTGGCTTATACCCAGTCAATTTCTTTTTACTACTGGTTCTGTGGGCGTGGCTTGGTGGGCGTGGCAGGGGAAGGGTAGTGTAAAATCTCCAGTCAGAGGTGGGATTTGCGGTTCTCTGAACTACCCAAAATTTCCGCTACTGGTTCTCCAGAACTGGTCAGAACCTACTGAATACCATCTCTGCTTATACCAATTCTAGGATACTGTGATTCACTTTTTAAAAACTGTCTTCTTTTTAAATTTAATTTGGAAGGAATTGGCTGGAAATGCTTTTAAGTTAGTGTTTTATAAACTTGACAATTTTTAAAATATTTGGATTTCAACTCCAGCATTCCCAATCCAGCATGAATTTGGGGAGTCCACACACCTTAAAGTTGTCTAGTTTGAAAAACAATGTTCTAAGTGAAGAAATGCCTGACAATTAATACCCATTTTTATTCTCACAAAGTGCACAAGTCATTTCACTTAAAGCTCATCTTTCACTGAAATGGATTTCTGAAAATACTTTGTAAATGGAAAGTCAGAGGATTTGGGTTTATTTCAAAGTTGCTTATTAGTTCAGTGAGAAATTGACCTTTTTAAATAGAGCCACTATATAATCATAGTCATTTTTTGAATGATATCCATGACATTAGTCAAAATTCCAAACCAAGTCTACTAGCTAAAACAATTGCTTATATTTTGTTTGAAATATTCATGAAATACTTGCTATTAAGATACAAATTAGCATGATTTGTAAAATAGTAAAGATAATAGATTACGGTAAGCTTTTTTTAAAAAAATAAACGTGTTATATAGAGATAGTCCTCAACTTATGACAATTGAGACCAAAATATCTGTTGCTAAGCAAGGCAGTTGCTAAGGGAGTTTTGCCCCATTTTACAATCTTTCTTGCCACAGTTGTTAAGTGAATCACCGTAGTTGTTAAGTTAGTAAATCTGGCTTCCCCATTGATTTTTGATTCTCAGAAGGTCACAAAAGGTGATCATATGATCCTGGAACACTGCAACCACCATAAATACGAGTCAGTTGCCACAGGCAACTGAATTTTGATCATGGATTTTTGGGATGCAACAATGGTTGTGTGAAAAATGGCCATAAATCACTTTTTTCAGTGCTACTGGAACTTTGAACGGTTACTAAACAAACTGTTTTAAGTGGAGGACTACCTGCATGCAGAAATTCACACAGCCGACAGATTCCCAGGCTAAGAACTCACCGTTCGGATCTTCCCAGTCTTTGTAGCGCTTTTTATATTGAGCTAATCTCTCATCAGTCTGGGCCCCCATTGGTTTGGCCAAGTTTCGAAATGTCTTTGGGTTGTTAAGATCCAATTCCTTGAAAAGAAGGAGAAATAAAAGCCATCCAAGGGTTAGCAAAGGCCACTAAAATTAGAGGAAGATGGCAATCATACTTGATAAGCCAGACAAATTCATCTTGAATTAACAGTAATTCTCTGACATGAGCCTTTATCACAGATGGATCTCTAGCATTCTTTAAGTCCAAAATCTCATTATGAATTGATAATTAATTCACTAACAATATTAATAGCATAATTATAACTATAATCACCAACTTTATTATTTAACATTAATAATACAGCACATTTTAACAGTGAAGATTATTCAATTAAGAATGGGCATCTCATTTTAAGACAATAGCAACAGCACTTATGTATCTCTTTATAGTGCTATACAGCCCTCTCTAAGCAGTTTACAGTGTCACCATATTGCCCCCAACAATTTGGGTTCTCATTTTACCCACCTTGGAAGGATGGAAGGCTGAGTCAACTTTGAGTCTGGTGGAATTTGAACTGCCAAATTATAGGCAGCTGGCTGCAGCAGAAGTAGCTTGCAGTATTGTACTCTAACCACTGTGCCACAGAGGCTCCTGTAAGCTACTCTTGTTTTCTACAACAATTCAAGTTATATCGAGCCACAGAATTTAGAATGAACGCAGAAAGATCATTTCAAATATCTAGATGCTATTCTTCCATCCTTTTAAGGTCGGTAAATTGAGGATCCAGATTGTTGGGGGCAATATGCCAACTCTGTAAGCCACTTAGACAGGGCTGTAAAGCACTGTGAAGCGTTATATAAGTCTAAGTGCTGTTGCTATTATGTATTAAGTAAGCAAAATGTTTTCTAGTCCTCATTAGGAATAAATGTAGGCTTATTTTCAACTTTGCCATGCATTGGAGTCTGTATTTACCTCTGAATCGTAGTCAGCAAGGATCCATGGAAAGACAGGATACTGCATAAGGTCATTATAGGATCGACCCGCCAAAGTGTTTAAGTGCATTAGGTACTGGAAGTTACTGATTTCACCTCTCTTGAGAGAGACAGAAAGAGAGACACCAACATTTGAATTCATTTGTCAATTACAAAACTTCAAAATGTACATTTGTCTACTGCTTTATAAAACCTGAAGATAAAGCTCCAATATTGCATTTTCAATATTCTGTTTCACCCCAATGTAAAAATTAAATAGAACTATTTATTCTTACCTCCCATCTTTGTGTAACAGATTTCTCCCCCACAAGAGTGCTCAGCAAGCCAGATCTAATGAGGAAAATTTAATCCATTGAATTAACAGAATTAATAATTCAACAGAACAAAAATGGAAAGGAACAAACATATTTAAGTTAATACAAATGCTTAATTTTACATTCAAATTCAGAAGTGACACTAATTCATTCGCTAAAAACTTGAATTTCAATTAATTTTATTCAGAATTGGTCTGAATAATTTTATTTAGATGTAGTGTGATATTGAGATAGGGAAAAATCTCTAATTCCTGAATCGAATTTCAAATCTCACTGGATGATCTTGGGAAACTTCTCACATTTTATCAATTTTAAAAGAGCTGCTGGAGAAGACATGTTTACACATCTGAGCTCATAGGAAATTATTAGTATTTAGGTATAGAGTGTTTGAGCTGGTGAATAGTTAAGAAAAATGGTCCTATTTTCTGGAAGTGAATAATATAAGAAAGGAATCCACTAATTAGTATGTTATAAACATACGTTTTTTGAAAAAAATTCCCAAAATTTGCTTTATTTACCTTTATTTAGAACAATATATGTTAGATAAGAAAGTACAGCAAAATTCAGCATTTTTTTTCTTAAATATTATATTTTAAAGTTGAGTCACAATAATATCAACTATATTCCAACAATTATATTTTGACTTAATAAACCAACAGGTGCTTCCTAAAACTACTGATTAAATTAGTTTCTGGTTTAGATGAAAAATAGAAAATTATAATTTAACTGAATACTGTTTTTTAAACTTCCATGCCAATCTGTTACAAAATTTGCTTATAAGCTGAGCTTTAAGTTGAATTACACAGAAGCAGACAATGTAAATGATTACCCTTGTTCTACGCTGGTATTAGGTCTTTGTCCAGAGACAGACTCTGAGCTGTCAGTTAAAGATGGAACTACAGCCAAAAACCTTTTAAAAATTAAGAAAACAATGCAATTAACAAACCAAACATTCAGATTCGAATTGGACATCAACTCAATAGCAACAAATTAATAGAACACATTAATTAAATAAATGTTACACTTTAATGTTATCACCCAGTATATGTTAGCTGCAGATACTCGACCAAGAAAAAAATTAAGGTACCTTTGATAGACTTTATTTCTCACTCCTTTCTGAAAAGCCAGGAGGTAATTGCGTCCATCACCTGAGAATACTTCAACAGCAATTGGCTGTAACATAAAATGCCTTTTTAAAATATGTTCCAAGCAGCTGACATTTTTATTCAGCCAAGAAATAAATTTAATCTTTGCTTGAATGAAACAATAAATAAAATAAAAATACCTATATTCAGTCCTATCTGTAAAATATTATTCCCCATTAAACACACAGGATGTTTTTAGATATCACATATCAAACAAGCATAGTTTTGCATACCCACCTGCAACAAGTATCTTCTTTTATGCACTTCTTTGATGTCTTCATAGGCAAATATACTGCATGTTCTTTTGAGTTGACTTGGACCTTGTCTTGCGCCTCGGGGTATAATAGGCTCATGCATACTGTAGAAATAAGAGAGTAAGATGGAGGATAAAAGTTAAATTATCAATCTACAATGTTGTTCAGTAGATTTTACTTTCTACATTTTGTTTCAGTGATCATCATATTTTTAGTGTTATTTATCTCATCGTGCCACGAGAATTAAGAGCAATTTTTTTGTACGTTTTGCATATAAATTTTCGCATATCTCACATTTTTCTCTAGCACTATCCACTGTGGTAAAGCATTACTCACTTTGGAGGCAGGGTCTCAATGTCCCGTATTTCCCGTGTAGCAGTCATGGTGAATCCATCAATCACATAAAAGTGTTCTTTTCCAAAGAGAAGAAGTCCCTCACTGGTGTCCAATCCTTGAACCCGGGCACAACGATACATGTGTTGTATCTGTAACATTATTTAATCAAGAGCAGATAAAGTCTTATTATATAAAATAATATTATATATATGGTATTCAGCTTTGAATACATAGCTTTGAATACATTTCAAAATAGCTTTGAATATATGTATGTATGTATGTATGTATGTATGTATTCGTTTTTTTAAGTTTTCGCGGGTACTTACATGAATGCAGTTCAGCTTCCTTTGGGTATTATCACACGTCATTGTAGTGCTTTTAAAGTTGTAGCAACGTTTCAGCAGAATCTCACCTGCCATCATCAGGCTTCTGTATTGAGTTTGTATGTGGGTCAGAGTCTCACAGTCGTTGGTTCGTACCAGAAGAAAACACACACCAACCGCTACCTCAATGCCCAATCCCACCACCACCCAGCACAGATAAATTCCGTGGCCAAAACACGAATTACCAGAACCAAACGCCTGGCAGACAAGACACATATAAAGACTGAACTATGCACCCTGACTAAAGTATTGACAGCCAACGGCTTCCACAAAAACAAAATCACCAGCTTGATCCACAAAAACACACCAAGACATAACAGAGACCTAGAAGATCAACAGACCTATGGAACAGCTGTCCTGCCCTACCTACAAAAGAGGTGCTACAGATAAAATCAGTAAGATACTACACAGGCATCACATCAAGACTGCCTTCAAAACAGACAAAACAATAGCAGCCATCCTTAAAAACCCCAAAGACAAAATTGACCTGGAAAACCAAGGCATATACAAAGTTCCCCGTGCATCATGCCCGGCCACATACATTGGACAGAGCAATAGAAGAATAAGTACCCACCTAGATGAACACAAAAATGCAGTAAAAAAGCTGGAACACACCTCCTCACTAGTCCAACACATGAAAACCACAGGTCACAGCATCAACTTCAATGGCACTAAAACCCTGGCCACTATAGAAAACCCCAACCACAGAATCATCAGAGAAGCCATAGAGATTGAAAAAAGACCTGAAAGCATGAATAGAAGAGATGATTCCACCAGACTGTCAATCATTTGGAAGCCTGCACTCTCAAATAGAAAGATCTCCATGCCACAAGCCAGGCAAACACCTGGGCACAAACAGACCCCCTCTGATAGCTCCAACCCAAACACCCCCCCACCAGGCACCCAGGTGAAACCCAGCTTGCTAATGAAGAGCAGCCGTCCCTTCACACGGAGCCAAGCTGCACTGAAAGCCTCCAACACAGGAACAGAGTGTTGCCAGCCAATCAAAGCCACAAAACAGACAGAAGAAACCAGAAACACCAATCAATCAAACTCCAAGTCCAGTGAACATAGACCCAGGCTCCTAGCCAATCAGAATGGACCAGCCTCAAATTTGAAACCAAAAGCTGTGAGACACACATCCATACAGAAGCCTGA
>BLBF01000056.1:14291463-14351007 GCA_015471245.1 Laticauda colubrina
ACACACACACACACACACACACACATATAATTTATTATTTTGTTTTAGTAAAAATAGCTTGGCAGAAACTAGAAACTATAAGAAAATAAAATACATCAAGGCCTGCCTACCAATATTACTTTCAGAAAATAAAATTAATGTTTTATGCTCCTCTCTTAAAGATAGAGAGGAGAATTCAATTCTTCCAAGGAGGCATGCAAATACAAAGAATTATGCAATATTCAAGATATAAGTATATTTTTGTATTATAGGTTGCAAACAGAATGGTATCAAACTTATTATAATACACACATGCACACACACATTCTAAAAATACGAGTTCCAGGTATACTTGTGAAAGAAGAAACAGACATCCTGCGATATCCAGAACTTAACATTACATTTATTGTACTTACTAAGGAGACGCTGATGAAAGCTTAGTAAGTACAATAAATGTAATTTTAAGTTTCGGAGATCGCAGGATGTCTATTTCTTATACGCACACAAAATCTCTTTTTGGTTTTGCAAGAAAATCACTTTAATTCAGGATGAAGTTTCAAGGAAGAAGAATCCTTAAATGACCATTTTATTTCAAGTATAATGACTATAGGTTCACCACCATTTGTGTAGTGATTGTTCAAAGTTACAATTTGAAAAAAGTAACGTGTTACTTTTGCACACTTAACCACTGTTGCAGCATTCCCCATGGTCACATGATCAAAATTTGGGTGCTTGGCAATTGTCATATATTTATGATAGTTACCCTATCCTGGAATCATGTAATCACCATTTCTGGCCTTCCCTGCTGATCAGCACTAAATTGGTAGAATTCTGGGGGTGGGGGGCACTTGGAGTCTTTGTGGACATGTAATTCTAGGCTGAGTCCTCTTTTGACTCCTCCCCCGGCTCTGCTGCTTCTTCTCCTAAACTTGACTTTGAACAAATGAATTTGGTGGATAGCTGCAGAAATCCTATGAACTATAGAAAACTCAAAGTATACCGGGCTCTCTGAAAATAAACTATTTGTGAACAATTAGGAAAATGTTAATAGAATATAAAATAATTTAACTTGGGTTTCAACGATATGGTAAAGAAAAAAGTTAAATGAAAAAATGTAGTTTATAAAGACTAGTAATAATTGAATATGAAAAAAATATTTTAAAAATATAATTCTATGCTGCCTAAAAATATTCAAAATATTTTTATAACAAATCATGTAAATACCCACACAGGTATGATGGATTAAAATTGTAAATGACATTATTTTAGCAACCTATTCAAAAAGAACAAAAAATACCAAGCTATTAAAAATATGATATAGTCTTGGGTAAATTGGCTGCTTTGAAAGAGATGATTCAAGATTATTTTACTTCCAACAAAATAAAAATATGGAGCAATTAATTCCTACAAAATCAAAAGTAATTTGTTATAAATTTTATAATATTATATTTGAAGTACATCAATAATACATTTTATTTAAAATATTTAAATCCATTATCTCTAGCTTTATGTATGCCTATATATTCAAAGTTCGCTCAGCAGTTCCCTGGAAATCTGACCATTATTCTTCATCAACTTACAAGGCAACTTTGATATAAATATATTTAAAGGAGAGCTTAGCAGACAAAGATGAGCTTAAACTTCAGTGAACCACTGACATCCAATTTAATATTGTTTGTCAATATTAATCATAAGTTTAATTATTCTTATGACAAACAAGTAAAAAGAAGAGCTTAACTGGAGATTAAATCAATTCCTAGGCTATTAGCATTTATTAGTATTCACAGTTGTAGCAGGATTTTCTGTGGAACATTCTGTCTCAATTAATAAGACATCTTGGTAAAAAGATTCTTCCTTTCATAAAATCACACTTAGGTCCATGTTAATTTGAAAGCAGATGTCTTATTTTAGGAATCTAGTAGTAATATAATAAGAGCTCTGGTGGTGCAGTGCTTAGAATGCAGTATTGGAGGCAGATTCTGCCCATAGCCTGCAGTTTGATCCTGAAAGGCCTCATAGTCTTAACTGTCCATCCTTTCAAAGTGTGGAAAATGAGGACCCAGATCGTTGGGGATAATATGCTGATATTGTAAACCACTCAGAGAGTGCTGTGAGGCAGTATATAAGTCTATGTGTTATTGCTATATTCAAGAGGAAAATCTTGCAATGTATAGAACGGAAGTCAATATTATGTACCTTCTCTCCTTCTTCAAGCAGTCGAAGCAAAGTTGTGTTATCAGTTTTTTCCTCTTCATCTATTGAGCTGCTCTCAGCTATTTGATCCTGGAGTTGCTCCTGGTTCTCCTCATCACCTCCATCAGGTGCCGAACGAGATCGCTTTAATGGTGGTTTAACGAGAACTGCATTGTATAACAGAATGCATCAACCACATGTTTATACTGTCAACAAGCTTTGTACTGTAGCTGAGTAGAGCTGCAAATCAGCAAGTCAACTGAAATAAATGCCTCTTTTACTGCCCTTTGAGATTTATGGCCATGCCTGTAAAGATCACATCTAAAAGAAGACAAAATTTCAGTGCAACCAGCAGCTACTGATCCAATAAAAAAAAAGTTAAATCAACATCTCAATTTTACTAAGAGATGCTTGGTCAAAGGCAGTCAACAGTTCCATTGTGTTGCTTAGCAATGAAACAATAAATAATCTTGGCAAATCACAATCTGTCCTCTTAAGCTACTGAAGAGGCCTGTTTTGGGTATAAAATGAGGACATCAGATGTATAATCTTGAGCACCAAAAGACAAGTGAGGTAAAAATGTGAACTGATTGGTTCACACATGGACCACAAGATACAGTAAAAGCTACAGATGGATGGGGAAAGTTTAGAAATTTGGCCTGGGCAAGCAGTGGATTGATTTGTCCATCCATATAAACAAGAAAGAAAGGATGATAGAAGTAAAAAAAAAAAAAAGAGTGCAAGCCACCTTTGCAATATTTTATGCTTCCTTAGGAGTGTCAAACTTGATCGCATCATATTGCGACGGTTTTTGCCTTTGCGGAGTTGGAGTGGGTGTGGCCTGTGTGTGAGGCATTCGGCCCTACACAGCAAAATTAGAGGATCATATTCTTAATAAAATACCATGACTGCGGGGGGGGGGGGGGGGTTGGGGTGTGTGTGACATTTCAGCTGAAAAGAAAGTTATTTTGGCCCTAAATTAGAAAAGTAAAAATGATTCAGCAAAGGAAAATATTTGTAGCTCAGGGTTAAGATGAGGGGTTCTTGGTGCTCTCTGAACTTGCCTATTTTCTTGCAGACATTTCATTACCCAGACTAGGTGTTAGTAAAGGAATAGGGTTTGCTCTCAATTTACATTCCACTGGCTTGCCCTGTCAGTTTCTTTGACAGGGCAAGATTCTTTGGTTGGGCTGTTTGGTTGGGCAGTTTTATTGTTGACATTTGGATGAAAAATGATTCATTTCTGCCTGTTTATATAAAATAATAGTTCATTAACTATTTCCCCAAAACAGAAAGCTGTCATTGATAGTTTTAACTTGCCAAATAGACACCAATTCCTAACTGAGGTGAGGGTGGGGGAAGCAGGAAAGAAAACACAACCTTTAACTTTTGCGATCGTATCTTCGCCGTGCTCGGGCTCTTGTTGTGCAGCTTCCCCTTCAGAACTCTCTTCAATGGCATCTTGAAAGACAGCTGGGTTTCCAGAAGCCAAGCGCATGTAATATTCTTTGCTGTCATAACTTATAGCTCTTCGATATCGTGCAGGTTTCTTAAAATATTTGAATTAGAAGATTAAGCAAATTAATATATGTTCTCAAGAAAATCTATCTGGGTGCACACAGAACCTCCTGACAGTCTACAGGTTATAATGGAGACAGGCCAATTGAGAGCTACATAGAACTTTCAGGCAATCAGTTAGGTTTGGAATTAGAAATTGAAACTATTAAGAAAAGGCAGTGTGACATTACTGTACAATCTCAAACCATTAGTGTGTAGCACAGACAGAGTTAAGAGTTGTTGTATTAGATCCGCATTTCCCATACTCAGAAACTTTAAGATGTGTGGATTTTAATTCCCAGAATTCCCTAGCCAGCATGTGTGGACTGCAACTCCCAGAATCCTCAATCAGCACGCTGTCAGCCTTGGAAGCCATTTTTTACTTGAAAGCTTTGAGGCTGCCACATTCAGTGCCTGGGAATTTGGGAGGGGAATTTCATTATGAGGTAGAAAATTAGACTCAACAACATTCTTTCTCAGAGAGTCATGGACATGTTGCCCTGCACCTGGAGGGGAGGGGACTGGAGGGATGTCTCCAGCTGGAACGAAGATTTGATTGGGCCATGAGATTGACTGATGGCTGCAGGGGTTGGATCTTTGATTTTCTTTTGGGAAGGGAAAACCCGGGACTCTCAGATTCGGGTTTTCCCAGATGTGCCAATATGACAACTGTAAAAAAAATGGGACTTTGAAGAAATGTCTATCTCTGAGTTTATTGGTTTGGAATTGGTTAGTTGAAATGCTGACACATGCATGGGATACCAACTTCCAGAACTGTCCAGCCAATATGTGCATGGAGTTGAAGTCCATGCATTTAAAAGTTGCTGAGGTTGAGAAACGCTGTATTAAATCAAGATGTGAAGAGAATACAGCAATATCCCCTGAAGTGTATATTTACTATAGATTGTTAATCTTACAACAACAGAGTTACTGAGAAAGCACATAAAGCCAACCATGGAAGCTTTGTTACGATTGCCTAACATGCAGAGAGATTTCTAGCCACTTGGCCACCCGTGGATGTCTTTTTCTTTCTTTACCTTTTGGGGAATGGCATCGTCAGATGTCTCCGGAGCCTTACTTGAGAAGTCAAACTGAAAACAGGGCATTAAATATGAAAACAATGAGGGGAAAATAAATCACTCTAAAGAACGAATGTTGGCATGATGATGGCATGTTCACTTGGCTAAAACTATCAGAATCTATTTTGGTCAAGCCTTCAAAATACCACATTGAATCTTTTCTCTGCATCATGGATTGTGAGGCGGAGGGGGGGGGAAATGACACATCAGCATCTTGATCCATTAAAAATAGTTAGAACTGAGGTTAAACTCTATTTCAGGGGTGTCAAACTTGTGTCATCACGTTGGTATCATGTGACATATTGCAACTTTCCCCCCTTTCACTAAACTGGGTGTGGGCATGACCAGCTCGTGACGCATCCAGCCTGCAGGCTGTGAGTTGACACCCTTGCTCTACTTAATTGCAAATGGATATAGGATCTGAATCAATAATCTAGGGAAAAAAATGCATATAGAGGTAGTCCTCGATTTACAACAGTTCGTTTAGTCACCGAGGTTATAACAGCACTGAAAAAAAGTGACTTGTGACAGTATTTCACACTTACAACCATTACAGTATCCCCATGGTCATGTGATCTAAATTCAGACGCTTGTCAATTGGTTCATATTTATGACAGACTGCAGTGTCCCAGGGTCATGTGATCTCTTTTTGTGACCTTCTGATAAGCAAAGTCAATAGGGAAGCTGAATTCATTTAACAACTGTATTACTAACTTAACTACTGCATTCATTCTTTTAACTGTGGCAAGAAAGGTGTAAAATGTGGTAAAACTTAAGAACTGTCTTGCTCAGCAGCATAAATTTTGGGCTCAATTGTGGCCATAAATTGAGGAGTATCTATTTAGTATTTTAGCAATTCTCAATTAATACTCTCAATGTTCAGTCTGCAAGTACCACAGATTATTAAAAGCCAGGCTTCTAATGTCCAAATATGGATTATCACCTTCCCATGTATTTTTAATCAGTCCAGCTCCACCTGCATTAGCTTTTAATTCAGCAGATTAAATGTAAATGATGAATCCTATATGGTAATCTACTAGTGTCTCATTATATTTCATATTTTTGTTGCCTGCCTAGAAGTATAAATACAAGGAAATCACAAACCATCTTTCAGGTAAGTACCTCTGGCTTGAGGCATCATATAGATCTGGTCTGCACATTAGGACAGGGGTCCCCAACCCCGTGTTACAGGCCACTAGTGGGCCATGGCCTATTTGGAACTAGGCTGTGTGTCAACTCATAAAATATTTATCTGGTCTTTTAGACTTGCCAACAGAAAGGGAGGTGGGGGTAGTGTAGCAGCTACAAAAACGAAACTGCATTCCATGGATGTTTCACAGATAGTTTCCAGGCAATCGAAGTTTCTGCCTGCAAAATTCTAACTGGAGAGTATGATTGATGACTTTTGGCTATGGATGTGTCCCATCGGAGAATATGAATTATGATACACCCAGGGGGTGGGGGAAAACCAGGGTCAAGGGTGACAATGAATGATGTGTCTCAGAGTTGGCTACACCCAGGCAGCACCAGCATGTCTTCTCCAAATAAATCTTCTTTGAGCTTTGAAAATCAGGCTAGACACTCATGATTTAAATGGAGGTCACTACTGGAGCTCTGACACCGGCAGCGTCAGGCTGGTGCATGTTGGCCTGAGCTGTGTACATGTGTGCAGACATGCAGGTCTGCCATGCGCATGACACCATTCCCGTCTCTCCCTCTCAGCTGGGCTGCCAAGCCGCAAAGGTTGAGGACTGCTGCATTAGGACATAGAGCAAGACACAGATGACTTGACTTTGGTTACGCTCTGACTGAAAGATTGGACAACTGGATTGTAGAAAAAGAAACTCAAGGGAAAAAAGCCATGGAGCTGATGTAGCTCAGGCAGCAACCCCAAACATTTGTTGGTGACAATCTCTAAAGAGATAAATCAACCTCTATCAATAACCCAACAGCAATGGTCTCCCAGAAAACTTCAATAAATCCACAGCCAATGAATATTAATGGCCAATAAATATAGGTTGCATTACAGATGACAGTTATTGCTATGAATGTTATTTACAATGATACAAGCAATCAAATAGTGTTCCAATCTACAAATAAGTTCTCTCATGCATTTACGCTTACCAGCAAATTGGTCTCGTGTTCAGTATCCGGCATGTAAGGATACTGCACGTAAAACATGTCATTTCGTACCATCTTCTTCCTCATCCGGCACGGCCCTTCTGTCATTTCCAGCATCCATTTGTCCAGGTGAGAACCGATGGGAGGCCCCCAAAGGCCCCTCTCCCGTAACAACTCATATTCAATTTGAGACCACTCCTCTGTCACGTACTTCAAGGCATTTTGCTGACGCTAGAAAAAGGAAATGGAAAAGAAAGGAAAGGAAAGACAAGGTCAGCTGTCATTTTATCATTAGCCACCTTCTACAATAATTCTACTTACAATAATTCTGCAAACCTTTCATGACTTCAGGCAAAGCAAACAAATAAACGAACAAACTACAATGAATTCCTTGAACCTTTAAAAAATAAAGCTTAAAGATTTGTAGTTGAAGATTTAGTGGGGTGGCAGCTGGGGGTTCACAGGGGTTCGGGAGAGCCCCTAGCTAAGATTCTGCAGTTCAGAGAACCCCTAAACCCCACTCCTGGCTGGCCCCACCCATTCCCCTCCTCCCCTCCCAGGTGTCCCTACATGGCCCGTTTTGGAGGCAGGTAAGTGCAGGGTGTGCACAGAGGCTTGGAGAGGGCGAAAAATGGGCCTCCCAGAGGTTCAGGAAGGCCGGAAACATTTTTGGCTCACAGAGAGCCTCCGGAGCCTGGGGAGGCAGTTTTCGCCCTCCCGGAGGCTCAAGAAAAGCCTCCGGAGTCTGGGGAAGGCAGAAGCATCCCTTCCCCACTGTGGTGCAGGAGGCCAACTAGGCCATGCCCACCTTGGCCACGCCCACCCAGCAACCCGGCAGAGAGCCACCTGCTAAATTTTTTGAAACCCACCCCTGTTTAGATACCTACCTTATCTATGGAGTTTATAGTCAAAGCTAAGATCTATTCTTGAAGGAGCTTTTACTATTAGATTTGTAAATGTCTATGGTGTTTACAGTCATCCAGGTTCATGGTTGTCCCAAGGTGCTTTTTTTTTCCAGAACTGAAAGAAGTTTCCTTTTCAGTTCTTCAGAAGAAGCTTCTTGGATAAGAAGCAAAACATCTTCAAGCAAATATGGATTAAAAGACTATTAATTTCACTTACCTCTTGATATTCTTTATACTGCATGTCTACCAAGTCTTTAACCACAGCAATGTGAGTAAACATCCACTGAGAAATCTCCTAAGGGTAATAATACAAATATTATTGTAGGCATATTTATAATGATAATAATATTATTATTGTTAATTTTGAACTTGTTTTGCCTTTTATTAATTCTGTTAAGTTACCTGTGTTGATAGATTATGTTTACTAAGTCCACTTTCTTTTCTGTTTCTTCTTGATCCGGTTAGTTTGGAGAGGCCAAAACCACTGCTGACTCGAGATAACTTTGATTGAGTTGCTGGAATCAATGCTTCTCCTCTACTGATGCATTTCTTTTCATGAGCTGGAAGATAAAACAATTGATCAAAATGCAATAACTGTACTTTACAACTCCCCAGATAGAAATTATAAGTTATGTCAACTGCAAGAAAACTTGTATAAGATGTTTTATAGATGGCATTTAGCACTGGTGAGGTTGGCAAGGATGTTTAAAGATAAATCAGCTAAATGTTGGAAATGCCACAAAACACCTGGGTCATATTATCCATACGTGGTAGACATGTGTAGAAGCTAAAAAATATTGGAACAAAAATGCATATATGGTTGGAAAAGATGATATAACAGCATATTGATTTAAAACTTGAAATATTTCTGTTGGGGATTTTACCTGAAATTTATAGTAAAGAGAATGTATATTTGATTATTAATGTATTAACTAGAATTAGCTAGAATTGTATTTGCTCAAAATTGGAAAAGTGAAGAGTTTCCTATTGATGAAAATGTGATCAGAAAAATATTAAAATGTGCAGAAATGATTGGATTAATACTTGCAATTAAAGAGAAGGAGCAAACTGAATATTATAAGATATGGGAACTATTTTATTGATGGCAAGAAAAAATATGAAAGCTAGAAATAGCTAGTAGATTAGTGAAATATAGAAAATATGTTAATAGAATGTTATTAACATCATTAAGAGGAATGTTATAGTAATAGAAATAGTATGTATATTAACAAGATAAGAAGAAGAATAGAGAATACTAAATTATGAACATGGATGTAAACTTTAATTGTTATTGCACAAGATATTTGTATCCAGATGATACACTATTAAATGGAAGATGAATTGTATGTACTTTAAATAAAATTTAAAATTTTTACAAAAAAAAAACCACCTACAAAACATTACCATCTAATATAATCCAGACTGTCATGTTGTTCTACAAAGCCTCCAAGGAAATTTCAACAAAACTTCAGAGATCTACTTGCTTATAAGACCCAAATTAAGTTTTGGTTGGATCTAGAGTCCCTTGCACTTCTACAGAGATCACACTATATCATGGGTGGTCAAACTCAGACTGTCACATTACCGCCACATGATATTTCATGACGTTTTCCCCATTCACTGACCTGGGGGTGGGGGTGGCCTGTGCATGACACATCCGGTCTGTGGCCCGCCAGTTTGACACCCCTGCACTATAGGAAACTTCCTTAGCAGAGTTGGTTAAGGGATTTCCTGGACCAGATGATTCTAGCACAGTTTGGAAGAAAACCTGTAATGTTCAGGTGTGGACAATTGTGCTCTGAAGACCCCTTAGAACTATGAGTGTGTTTGAATCAAAAAATGCTGAACTCCAAGCAGTCCAGTTCAAGTTCAAAGCCATTGTTTCAAAAATCTAAATGGGCTAGTCCAAAAATTCTGGAGACATTTCAAGTATAAAATGTTTTAAGTTCAAAACATTTTGAACATCATTTCACAGAACAGATTATGTCCTAAATTCCAAATCGGAGCATTGAACCCCCCCCCCCCCCGCTCTTACCTAAGTGATTCTGCCAACATTTTAAACTGGCTTCTTCAATAAGAGACTTTGCAACTGTCATATCCACATGGCCTCTGTCATTGACGGGAAGGGATACTTTGAAAGCCTCCTCCAAAACTTGTTTTTTGCTATAGATCAACTCTGTCCACACGCGATTCACAGCTTTAAGGAGAAGTTGGCGACCTACATATGCAAACAGAACAAATAAACTGTGATCAACTGTGAAAATCATGACACTGAAAAAACTGCTGAGAGCTAAATATAATAAGACATTTATCTAAGCATCATTTTAGCATTATTGCTGTACAATTTGCAGCAATTAAGTGCCAACATGATCCAGGAAAGTATCTGTAGCAGCATAACTTTTGTTTGAAAAGCAATCAGTTCTAATGCCAGAGACTTGCCATGTCAACTTAAGGTGAGATACTAATGTAAAGAAAAGATGATAACACACAATTTCTGTAAGCTTATAATTTAACTCAAGAGTTCCCTCTAAAAAGGACTGCCCTTTTTTCCAACTCTGACTTTAGAGCCACATAAAGCTTAGTACAAGTAGTCTTCAATTTATGGCCACAATTGGGACCAGAATTTCCATTGTTAAGCAAGGCGGTTGTTAAGTGAGTGGTGTCCAATTTTGGTTGTTAAGTGAACCAGGGTTGCAGCTATTAAGTGAATCACATAGTTGTTAAATGAAGTCAGGGAAGGTCACAAATGGTATCACAAATGGGATGCTGCAACCATCATAAACACATACCAGTTGCCAAGAGACTGAATTTTGGTCACATGACCATAGAGACCAACTGTAAGTCATGTTTTTCAGTGTTGATGTAACTTTGGACAGCTGCTAAACAAATGGTCGTAATTCGAGGACACCCTGTACTTGGTATTTGACAGGCTAACTTTCTTCTAGGTTGAACTCAGCCACCCAAACATATATACTTTACACACACACACACACAGAGAGAGAGAGAATATACTACTTCACAGTGCTTTACAGTCCTCTCTAAGTGGTTTACAGTCAGCATACCGCCCTCCCAACAATCTGGGTCCTCATTTACCCACCTTGGAAGACTGAATCAACCTGGAGCCAGTCAGGATCGAACTGCTGGCAGTCGGCAGAATTAGCCTGCAATACTGCCTTCTAACCACTGTGCCAGCACAGCTCATAATAATCCTAAGTATGGAATTATGTCTCTGATCAGCCGTCTGTCGGCGCTGAATTTTCCATGTGTCTAGCAGCAGCTAAAATGTTATTGTTCACTCTCTCTTGTTTGTTTGCCGTTTCTACAGATTCCGCTGAGCGACAGAGAATTACGTCTAATTCTAATGCATTCCTGACTGCAGCTTAGCAGGGTCTATTTAAAGTGGATACGCAGCCTATCATCACTTTAATTCCCTACCTAACACTCTCAAACTGCTTGCTGTCAATTAGGCCTCTTCCAGCCTACACTTCAATCTGCTGAGCTGAAGTCTGCTTAGCATTTCCAATGTGTTCTTCATGGCCCACTGACTCTCTAACACAGGGGTGTCACACTTGATTTCATTGAGAGCCACATCAGGGTTGTGTTTGACCTGGTGTGGGGGGGAGACGGGGACGGACGGAGGGACGTAGGTGTGGCCAGCTCAACTTCAATCATGTCGGGGGGGGGGCAAGTGTTAAGGCAGGACTTTCTCAGACCCTCCCTCTCTCTCATTATGATCTCCCTTTCTCCCTCCCTCCCTTTCCTTCTATTTCCTTTATTCTTTCTTCTTCCTTCTTCTCTTTCCTTATTTCTTCTTCCTTGTTCTCTTCCCATCTTCCCTTCTTTTTCTTTGTCCATTCCTCTTTCCCTTTCTCCTTTCCTGTCCCTTCTTGCATGCTCAAATGCAAAAGGGGGAACATTTCTCCTTTTCTTTTGTTTTTAGTTTGTTTTGGTAGCCCTCTGCCACCAAAAATGGAGCTTTTTTTGTGGGAGGGCGGCACAAACAGTCACCCGAGCTCTGTTTTCACTGGCACAAGCACCATAGGCCAGTCATTTGCTGTTTCCAGGGAGGCCCCCACGGGCCAGGTCTAAGCACCCCACAGGTTGGATGCAGCCTGCGGGCCTTGAGTTTGATACCCCTGCTCTAAAAGATCAGGGAAAGGATAGGAAAAGAGGAGAAGCACAACAAGCAACGTTTGACCCGTATTTCATCCTAACATGCTAAAATGCTTCACGGCGTATCATTACCTTCCCCGACATCTTGACTGTAGACTCCATCGGGCTCCACGTCAGAAGGTATCATGATGTGCCATGTGGTCATTCTGGCCTCTGCTTCCAGGCCAAAACCCTCAACGCTGCTGTAAACATCATCCAATAAGGTTAGATGTGAAGGAGGGATATTTGCTTTAGAAAAGCTGTGGGGGGGAAGGAGAGCTGGTCCTGATATAAATAGACAGGTTTCTGCATTTATAAATATACACATCTTATTTTCTGAGCGTCTCAAGAAGCTCATAGTGAAAAAGGTGCAATCGTGAACAGGATAGAATCATTGGAAGGCAACAGCCAAGCAATGCCTCATGTGGGCCAATGCTAAATTAAAAATATAACATTGATATGTTATGGAGATTGGAGAGGCAGGTTACTATTGTATTACAAGGTGTTCTATTTTCAAACTGTGATTAAATGTTATTTATTTTATTCATTTGTATCTCACCTTTTATCATTTTTACAGAATTCAAAGCAGTGAACGTATCCAATACACCTTACTCTTCTTCTTTTCTCCACAACAACAACCCTGTGAAATAGAGTGACTGGCCCAAAGTCCTTCAGTTGACTTTTATGGCTAAGGCGGGCCTAGAATTCAGCATTTCCAATTTTCTAGCCAGGTGCCTTAACCACTAAACCAAACTGCCTTACCAACCACAAGACCAAACAAATTATTGTTATGTATGAATACAAAAGGTTCTGAATTATCTGTAATATTACCTCCCAAAAATTAGCTGTGGTGTTAGCACCTGCAGGAAACATTACATTTATTAAAAAGGCAAAGAAGCAGTTTATCGCATGTGTTAGGGCATCCCTTTCAGCTAATATTTCATTATAAGCTATGTTTCCTAGGCTGGAAGAAGGGAAAAAAAATACACTTCAGAATTATGTAGGTAAAGTTGAAGAAAGATCATTCTATGTTTTTATGTAGCTATTAGCATAGCATTAAATTACAGGGGGTCCTGTAATCTTTGTAGAACTCCTGGCTCTTTAAATACATTGCACCATCAGCTCTACAAAGGCAGGAAGCCTTAGTGAAGGAGTACAACAAACTGACAATTTGCACAACAGCTGTCTAACAACTCTGATGTCAACACACAGTGGAAAGCCAAATGGGCTGCTGAACCCCAGACACATGACCTTGCACAAATGGTGTCAGATTTTAACCTGCCAGAATTGGTCAACTCTGAACAGGATCCGTACCCAACATGGTGTCTGCTAGGACTCATTGTTTAAGTGGGGTCTTGTCTCTACCCCTCATTGTGACGCGACAAAATACCCATCACATTGTGTCTGAATGTCCATCAAGAGCTTTAACATTTGAACTACTATAAGTCCATGTATTTGCTGTACGCTAAATAAATAAATGGAGTCCTTGATTTAAAAATGAACTATGTATAAATGATGAATAACTGATCGCAAACATGTAAACACTTTTTTCTTTTTTTTATATGTTTTTGTATTTGCCTTTGTTTTGTAAAATAAAAATGAAAATAAACTACAGGTAATATTTGGGTAACAACCACTTCTTCAGTGAACATTGGAACTTATGATGGTGCTGAACAAGTGGTGCTTACAACTGGTCCTTGAGGTTCCAGCTGTTATATTGCCTAGTGGTCCCATGATTGCAATCTGGGACTTGGCAACCAAGCTGGGTTTCTGACTGTTGCAGCATCCCACGGACACATGATTGTGATTTGCAATGTTCCTTCTTGGATTTCCACAAACATAGTCAATGGGGAAGCTGAACAGAACAGGTCCTTGTTCAATGACCCGTGGTCCTTTGCTTAATGATAGCAATAGGGAATTGTCGTAACTGCTGTTGCTAAGCAGCATGGTCACATGACAATCATGTTGCTTAGCAACAGAAATTCTGCTCCCAATTACTGTTGTTGAATGAGGACTTCTTGTATCACAATTTCTAGAAAGAAAGCATATGGAATATCAGAACACTCTGTGTCTTTTCATTCTCACTTGAGTGAGGTAAAGGTCAATTATATAGTACAAATTTATAATGCTGCTACTTCAGCCAACAGATGGGAGTTCTCATTATTTAAATGCCTCCCACACAAGGTCCTAATGTTCACGCAAAAAAAAAAAAAAAGCCTAGTGTGTCATGGGGAAAGTAATGTACAAAATGTGAGCCTCAGATTATGAAAAATTGATAGATTTAATTGGCAAAAGTTGTGGCAGTTATAAATTCCAAGCAACGATCAAGATTCATTTTTGCAAATTAGCTTCTCTAAAGGAAGAACACCTTTAGTGTTATCAGGTGAACACCTTTCTTTTTAAGCTGTTTATAGATGAAGCAGATGAAAAGGAATTTTGAATGTGCTTCTTTGACAAATTATCATCAGAAGTCCTGTCACTCGTGCAAACTCAATACATCTTCATTATTTCAATATTTATGAGTAGAAGCTGGTATCTGAAGTAATTCAGGGATACAAGAAAAACTGGTATCCGATACAGCATCTAAACTGATAACACTTTCATATATATATAAAAAGCCCTTCAAATCTGCTTGTCATTGTCTTTTTAGTTTCGATATCCAGTTTCTCCAGAATTAAAGCTCTATTTCTACAAGGAATTGGTTATTCTACTTTGCCTTCCCAAATATCAGAAATATGAGCTATGTTTTATAAATCACACCTATAAAAAGAAACAATGTTAATCATCCTGATGATTACACAAAACAAACCATTTATTAAATCAACAAAAGTGGAAAGCGTACACTCTGGGACACTTACCTTCCTGCATAAAGATTAACCAAGCAATGAGCCAGACAGCTGATGAATTCTTGGTCGTGATTTGTGGGACCCAGGATCAGGCTTCGGTTCACAGTAAGCATCCTTAGGGAGTCGAGAAGAGCAACTTGCTGGGGAACCGTTTTATGTGGTCTTGAGAATTGGTACAAGATGGTCCTGTTCAGGCAGTGATAAATAGCATCCAGGGATAATCCTTGAGATCTTCTTTTTGACTTTAAAAACAACAGCAGCAGCACACAAAATAAAATTTTAAAGAGAGAAATTATAACAATACCATATACTTTTGTTTCTGTGCTTTTAAGCAGATTTTCAGCAATGATTTTCTCTGCTAAATGAGAAGGTTCCATTATCTTGGAAATTAGCCTAAGTCATTGCTAACACTGCCCCTTGTTATTAAAAATATTCATCAAATAGCAAAATCCAATTTTCACTCTTTCCTGTTAAAGCAAAAAAAAAAGTTAAAATACGATGAAGCTTTTGATAGATCTGCAGGACTCATTTTTCCCCTTCAGCCCATCTACTGAACAAAGCCACAACTGTTTGGCAGCTTTGAAGGTTGGGAAATAGTTGCCCGGGTTGCTCTAATGTGATTGCCAGATACAAGATCTGACTTCAACAACAGAAGCTGCTGTTTGTGCCAATACAACTGAGCAAGGAGGAGAAAATTGGTTTAAGAGGAGATCATCTCCAAGTTGTGAACAAGCAATTGGCCCACTACGACTTTGATTCAATGAAGTATGAGAAAGGGAAAGCATAAAATGCATACATATTTCCATCTTTACTAAATGTTTTTATGGAAAGAAATATTTAAAGAAAAACAAGTATAGGAAATATTGTCTGTCTACGTAGCCAATGGAACTTTTCTTTAAATACAAAATCATGTGAGCATACCTGTGCAATTAATTGGAGTGTGAAATCTATGAGCAACTTTGATTCCTTGTTGAACATCCCTTGCCAAAGTTTATCTACCACACGCTGCGTGAAATAGAATACATTGTTTACAAGCACCTGGTAGCTTCCTCCACTGGTGATAGGCAAAGATGCATCCTCACCTACACAAGGAAAACAGCAGAAGAATTTCATTCCCAAAATGAATACATACAAAAAATAATAATACTCCAATTCCACCATCCAAGAAACAGAGCATATATGGACATTCTATAAAACTAACATCAAGACCAGAAAATAATTTCTTCTTTGAAATATCATTATACATTACACAGTATCATTATGCAGTATCAGAACAACTGCTCTTATTTAAATGGATCATTCTCAACTAGAATAAATTGTAATTTTTAATTGATGTGTAGAAACAACATTTTGCATTTATAGCAATTCATCAGTTGTGTTCTTTTGAGGATTTGAAGAAGGTGTATTAGGGATAAAAACATGCAAACAAATGTTTACCCAATAACACATCAGCGGCAAGCAAGTGGTCCATAACAGTATCCAAAATATAAGTCTGAAATTCTTTTTGTTGGGCCCTTGTTGATCTTTCTGGAGATGCCTAGAAATGCAGAATAAGCATAATAAGATGTGATTGGAGAAAGCGATTCGGAAATGTTACTCTAAACTCTGGGAAATGTAAGATGCATTACACATTGAACTGTCTGGCACTTGGCACAAATAAAACTTTTCATCCAATGTATTTAGTGCAATGGTGAATAATAAAGTATTAATGTGTTAGTCTTAATTCTTTCCCTCAGAAATTAACAATGACCTAAGTATAAACTAATGGGAAGCCCATGTCTTTTACATATTTCCACGCAAAACAAAAATTCTACTGAGCAACAAAAATAAAACTGATTATAATTTTCGAAGATACATTATCTTTAATTTATTGAGGGGAGGGGTTAGGTTATTCAAAATCAGAGGTGGGGAACTATGGCCCTTTATGACTTGCGGGCCTCAACTCCCAGCATGGCTGGCTCAGGAATTCTGGGAGTTGAAGTCCACAAGTCAAAAAAAGGCCAGTTCTTTAAGACAGCTTTCAGCAGAATATGTTGGCGAAGTGAATAGAAATCACTTGAGAATGCAATTCCCTTCCCGTTGCCAAAGTAGAAAGCAAATAATTCTCTCCTCTTTCCTTATGGTTCTGAAATGTATGTTAAACAGAGCAGATAAATGGGGGGAAAAAAAAAAACAGCCTGTGGACCTTGATGGGGAAAGAGGCAGATAACAGAAACCAGATGGTTACCCATTCCTTGGTGTAAAAGAAGACATGATAAAGGGCATTATTTATATTAAAAGATACTAAATCGGTAGAAGAAATGAGGCTTGGAGCCTTTATAGAAATGTGGTTTTAAAGGAAGGCATTGGGTCAGATCACAGTAAGGTTATCCCACTCAGAGGTGGTATTCAGCTGGTTTGGGCTGGTTCTGGCAGATCAGTAGTGAAAATTTTGACTGGTGGGGAGAACCAGCAAATACCACCTCTGGCTGCCCCACTCACCTGCCCCCACTCTTACCTCTCCAATATTCCTTTGTTTATTAGCTCAGCTTATTCACACGGCAGAGTGGATTGCTGCACGAAGCAAGCTCTCCAAACCAGTAGGATTTTTTTTAAAACTCACCACTGATCCCACTGTACTATCAGATGCTACATTCCAATCTAGTTTGATTTATATTGCTCCCAGGTAACAGTTCTGGGAGACATCATAAATGTTGTTGCTAAGTGCAGGACTACTTTGCATTCTTGCAGCCAAAAGCCCTGTGATCATTGTAACTGTGGCATCTATCGCCAAACTTCTATCTTCCTTACTTAAAAAGGCCTTCCCACCCATAACATTCATAACAGTTTTCTGCTTTCCTTGTGTAAAACTTTTCCCTAACAAGTAGGAATTGCGATAAAGAGCAGGGGAGAAGATTCTTTGGTACATATTCCTCACCCCAGTTGTGTCTGTCACTTTTCTGAGCTGCTTCCCACCTCAATGAGTTAAAGGGGGAAGACAAGCTGACAAATGAGGAAAAATGATTCTTTTAGTAAGTTTTCCTTTTTTTCCTAATTAGAAGGTACTGTAGCTACAAAATTAGAAATGGGATATATAGAACTGCCCTTATGTTTTGGGCAGAAAAATCTTTCTGAGGAGATAGAGTGAAACCTACTAGCCTTCTCGAGCAGTGATGGCGCAGTGGCTAGAATGCAATACTGCAGGCTACTTATGTTGCCTGCCGGCTGCCTGCAATTTAGCAGTTTGAATCTCATCAGGCTCAAGGTGGACTCAGCCTTGCACCCTTCCGAGATTGGTAAAATGAGGACCCAGATTGTTGGGGGCAAGAGGCTGACTCTGTATATAAATCTAAATGCTATTGCTATTGCTTCTTAAGGTGCAAAGCATTGCAAGACTCTCAAAATTATTCTGATATGCTAGTGGTTCTCAATCTTTTCTTCATCATGGACCCCATTTAAATACCTTTTGTGGCCACAGACCCCCAAGACTGAACTGAAGATTTAAATTGTAACATTTCTTCAAGTCTTCACAGACCCCCTGTTACAACATCGCAGGGCCCCCAGGGGTCTATGGACCACAGGTTGAGAATTACTGTGATAACAATAGCAATAGCACTTACAGTAAAATACCACTTCACGGTGCTTTACAGCCCTAAGTGGTTTACAGTGTCAGCACATTGCCCCCAACAATCTGGCACCTCATTTTACCGACTACGGAAGGATGAAAAGCTAAGTCAACCATGAGCCGATGAGACTCGAACTTCTGAACTGCTGGCGGGCGGCAGTCAGCAGAAGTAGCATGCAGTACTGCATTCTAACCATATGCAAAGCCCATTAACTACGGTAGCAGCAGAATGTTGAAAATATCCAGTGTAACTTCTCTTTTTGCTTTAAAAAGCAATGATAAAATACTAAATTTACCTCCAGAAGAAGGTCTATTAAAGGAGTTTGCTTGCTTGCAGGTGTAAGGCAGAGATTATCTATTATCAGCACACGCATAAAGTCGAACACAAACTTCTTGGCAGGATGGTTGGTTAAGAAAGTCTTAGACCCAACGTTGCAATACTCTGATTGGCTCCGATTCATCCCTGTATCAGAGGCAAATGCTTTGAACTCTTCAGCTGGAGATCCGGCATCATCATCTAAATCAGTTACCTGTTTTTGAAAAAGGAATCAGTCATCGTCATGACGTATGACCATTTTTTTCACACTTATAACCATTGCAGCATCCCCATGGTCACGCGATCAAAACTCAGATGCTTGGCAACTACTCATATTTATGACGGTTGCAGTGTCCCGGAATCATGCAATCATCTTTTGTGACCATCTGACAAGCAAAGTCAATGGGAAAGTTGGATTTCTTTAACAATCGTGTTACTAACTTAACAGCTGCTATGATTCAGTTAGCAACTGTGGGAAGAAAAGTCATAAAATGGGGCAAACCTCTCTTAACAACTATTTTGCTTAGTCATAGAAATGTTGGTCTCAGTTGTGTCGTAACAGCTGTTTAGGAATGGCAAGAGCAGAACTCACTGAAATAAATGTGTCTCTTGGCAACTGAACTGCCTCTCTTAGCAAAGGAAACATTGTGCCCAATTATGGTTGTAAGTTGAGGACTAATTCTGCAGCAGCACTTAACTAATCTAGGATGATCATGGACGTTAAACACAGACAACCCTGAAAAAATACTTGAAAGGTGGACATGAGAATTCCCAGCTGTTGGAAAGTTGAAAAAAAAAGGGCACAATTCACTTAACAACTGCTTTTGCATAGCAAATGGAAATTCTGGTCCAAGTTGTGGTCATAAGTCAAGAACTAGCTTTCTTATAATTTCTCCTAAACGTGCATCAGAAGCTAGTCTTGATTTATGTACTACAATGCAAGTACATACGTTCTTGGAAGCCAGAGGCATCCTATGGTCAAATAAATATGATGCAGCAAAAGAACACACACACTGTCATTGAGCCTAGAACACTGGTGGCTAATTTTTTTGGGCTCCTGTGCCAAAAATTATGCGTGTATTAGCATGTGCGCACTCGCATGCACTCAGAATGTAATGCGCTCTCCACCACCCCACCTGCACTGCGCCTCACAGCTGACATTTCAGCTGGTTTGAGGCCTTTTTCAGCCTCCCAGTGGCTTGGAAAAAGCCTCTGCAAGGCTTTTCAGGCTGAACAATATACCCGTTTCGTCACTTCTGGTATTACATCAGCTGTGAGGCATGCGCAGTGAGGTAAGTTTGCCTGCAGCTCATGTGCCAGCACAAATGTGGCACGCATGCCATAGGTTCACCATCATGGGCCTAGAACAACAGATGGTGCTAAGAAGGCCTACAAGCTGTCTATTGTCACAAAGGATTTAGACAACTGCTCTGTCCTTCCTCCTCCCATACAGAGACATGAAGCACGGTAGAGTGACTTTAAATTTGGGTTTGGCCAAATGGGAAAATTTGATATCATAAAAACCATGCCTCTAAAAAGGTATCTGCTGAGAATATGACAAGACAGAAAGAGACGAAGTAGAAATGTACCCAGGCAAAATATTCTATTAAACAAAATTTAACTATGATAATAAGCAGATTAAATTCCTAATTACGAGCTAAGAAGATACTGTAAAGGACATAATGAAAGCAGTATAATTTTCCACCCAGAATGTTCAGCAGCTGCTGTCAATACGGTGCAAAAAAAAAAAAAAAGTAAAAAGTTGATGATGTGTGGCTTAAACCTTCACTCTCAGAGGTTAAAGTCGTATCAAGTGTTAATTTCCTTGTGAGAGCTGCAAAGCCTCTTGAATCTGCGGTATTAATCCATGTATGAGATTTCATAAAGCTCCCAAAGGCTTCCCAACAGCAGTGAAAATAATGCTTTTCTTTCCTTTAGCCTCTTAAACACAAATATGCATAATACTTTAATATTGGGACCTATACAGCTGATTGGACTTGCCAAAATTTCAAGTTTTTCCTCATGTAAGACTTAATGCGGAATTGGGCATTTTTTTGGGCAACCATAACACTAAACAGGTTTCAGAAATCACTAATCATTTTTTGCATGAATAGTCAGCTGGTACTTACAGCACAGACAGCTCTCAGTAACTTACCTGTGGATAAATCTTTCTATTTTGCTAATTAAATGCTCAAATCAATTTCCACACCATATATTTGAAGGGTTGTTTTTTTTTTAAAGGGAAGGAGTTCTTGTGTTTCCTACCATTTCTGAATATGGCCGAATGTTGAAAGGGAACACGGTAGCTGCCAGCGCACAAAGAAAATCTGGGCTCATCCACATTGAAGCTAAATCTGGGACATTATGATACAGGTATCGAAAAAACTGCATCAAAGTGACGGGATATTCGCGGAGCCAAGAACCTTCTTCCTCTGACTGCCAAGGCTGCAGGGGAAGGAAACATTAGAAACTTTATTCGTTTCAAAGATAAAATAATGTGAAATAACAATGTGGTGCATTAGCTAAAGCAGAACTGCATTAGTTAAGACACAATGTACTCGCTAGAGCTGCATCTCTAACAATACAATTTATTGAGGAATTAACCCTATGTGTTATTAATACAGCATTGGGTGGGAGAGGGAGGGAGGGAGAGTAGGAGGGAGAGAGAGAGTGAGGGAGGGAGGGAGAGGGAGAGAGAGGTGTATGTCAATATGTGACATCACATGTTTTATTAACTGTGGTATACAATATAAAGAAAATTAGCTTGGACCAAGGCCATCTAGTAGCTTCATATTTACTCATGTGCAAAAGCCAACAATTTAGTTTCCATTAAGTATGCATGGGTGGATAACTTTTTTTTATTTTAGATTTTCATCCTATCTTTATTATTTAAAAAAAACAACAATTCAACGAAGAGAACATGCCAAATATTCCTTCCTCCTCCTATTTTTTCCACATCAACAACCTTGCAAAGTGAGTTGGGCTGAGAGGCAAACCTGAGAGGCCCAAAGTCACTCAGCCAGTCTTTCAAGCCTACAGCAAGACCAGAACTCAGTCTCCTGGTTTCTAGGCCAGCACCTTAAACATTACATCAAACTAGTATTGCTGGTTTCTTGTTAGCATTGTTTATTTCATAAGTATCTTTTTCTTAATGTATACCACTTCTCTAAGCACAAATCTGCTTCTATTTTGCAAACGAAACCTCAATAATACCCAGCAAAACACTTATTCATATTGGCTTTATCGAACAGTGCTTTAGTTTTCTAGACTCTGGATATTTAATTTGATCGACTATGATGTCATGCGTATGTTATCTAAAGAAAATTATCTAATAAAAGTTAATTATTAATAATACAATAAAGTGCAATAACACTTTATTAATTGTCCATATCGACAAATTTAATTGTTAATATTAAACACAGATGAAGTCAAGGAAACACTTGGGGTGGCGAATAGGTAGAAAGATATGACAATCACTTGTTTAAAGTGTTGTAGTTTTTTTGAAAGAAATGGAAGCCACTTATATTTACATCTGTCTATCCATCCATCCATGAGCAAAAAAAAAAAAAAATCAACTTTTTCTTGTGAGTCAAGTTGGAAGAAATAAAATCAATGATGGGCTGAAGGTAGACTAAACCTTATTCTCCTCTATCCTAGACCAATACTTTTAACATGTGAAGCTCTTGTTTTTACTTTTATTGCATAAAAGAGGTGTCCAACCTTGGCAACTTTAAGATCTGTGAACTGCAAATCCAGAATGCTGGCTGAAGTCCACAAGTCTTAACATTACCAAGGTTGGACACCCAATCCTATGGCCTAACATACTGCATCCATTAATGGCATCACGAAAACAACTACTGCCAACAAGTAAGGATAGAATTTTGTTGGCATTTAAAATGAGTTTCCAACATTCGTTTGTACAAGATTCTACCTTAGAATTTCAAGTAATCTTTTCTTAAACGTTTTACCAACAAAATAATAAAATGAACAGGTGAAATATCTCAGCTTCTTGTGGGCCTTCAGAGAGATGCTGTACTTACTGAATTTAGCATGCTCCTAAGCATTCCCAGCAGTAAAAAGGCAGCTTCTGTGCAAACACAGTGAATTGAAGCAACCACGGTGCCACTTGATGCAGGAACACCAAATATGAATGTCCAAATTGAATCTAAGTCAAACTTCAGCAGAGGAGAGAAAAAAATACAAATACATTATTTTGTGTTCATTTAATAAGCAATCTGTAAATTATTGCAACGCAAAACTTGCCTTTTTACCTCTTGGTAGTTCAGAGTTATTTGTATAAATCAACCAATGCTCACTTAACTCCTCCAGAATCTGTACCAATTTCTATTAAGCACTTCATCATATCTTATTCATTCAACATTGTTTAAAAATAGATACTTCCAACCCCCAAAAGGCAGTTGGTCAAGGAAGCACACATATTGCATCTGCCTAAAGACTGTGGAAGATTTAGGTTAAACAGGTATCTGCACCATCACTCTGTTGAACACCTAATCCTCACAGTATTGTCTAATGTCTATGTATGTACTCATGTAGTATAGATGTAGTATTATTTATCCTTCTTATTATCTTCTTTACTTCCCCCTTTTATTGGGATGATGATGATGATGATGATTCTGTTGCTTTGCATGTGTCCCAAGTGCTTTTGTACTGGAGACAAATTCCTCGTGTGTCAAATCACCCTTGGCCCAAATAAACTTCAATTCAGTTTATTTGAATGCTCGCTTTTACCAGTCATCTCACATCTCATTGAATCCAGTAGGTATTTTGCTACATAATTTTTACCTGGCTACCTTGGTTGCCCCGACTAATGGGGACAGGTGTGCTGAGTTGCAGATTTTCAGGCAGTTCAGAGACTGGCTGCTGTAGGAAAAGCGCCATGAGAAGGAAATACAATGCAGGCACATTTGTGTGCTTAGGAAGAAATGACTGAAGAACTGGGAAGCCCGGGAAATGACAGGCATCACGATTAATTTCCCTGACAGTTGATCTGCCACCAGCACTCCTGCCAACATTAAAACCTAAACAGAAAACAAAGAAGAAAAGTTAGATCTGTAATATCAATACTGATTGGAAAAACAAGTTGAATGCCACGTTCAGTATGGTAAATAAATGCTTGGTTACAGGACAATTTTTCTCAATGTCATTTTTATTCAACTGGATGTTTGAGATTAGGAAGAATGCCAGGCCATATAAGAGAAAATACTCAAAACAATTAAAACCTTGGCCTAAAGTAGGGGCCGCCAAACTGGCTGAGGAATTCTGGGAGTTGAAGTCCATCAGTTTTAAGTTGCCAAGTTTGGAAATCACTGGCCTAAAAAGTCAACAAGTTTAAGGGTGAAGTTTGCTGATAGGCTTTATCCTTCACGATGTAAAATCTGTTAAGAGCTTTTTTCTGTGTGAGTCCACTGAAACAAATGGAGTTGCCGAGGCATTCAATAATAAAAAAAATGTTGCCCAGCATAACCACTATACAATTAAGCAATTCTTCTTTTTACTCCCAAGTACGTATTTTCTCATTCCCTTTCATTTCTAAAAGAAAACATATCTATATTGTTAATTTGGAGTTGTCAAAGATCGCAAATGAGTTAGTATAGAAATAAAAAACAAAAACTAAATTATTGTTGGTTGCAAAAACGAACAAATGAATGTAACATCATCTTAAAAAACAAAAACAAATAGTCATGGGAGTACATTTTCAGAAACTTTCAGTGTTTGAGTACAAGACAATATCATCTTAATTTCAGAGCAGATTTTTAACAATAATCCCTTAGTGTATCTTAACTCTTCTAGTGATGTCTGTCAATTCCCAATAAACAAAGGTGTTAATATAAACAATTGGCTTTGCTCAACAGTATATTAGAAATATCCATGCTGATTCTCTTTAACATTTTTTTTGTTTCTGATTAAAAATATTTACTTTATGCTAAAAACTGTAAACTTTCAAAATTCTATAGAGCATGCTCTTAACAGATAATATTTACGATATTGATCATCACACATTATTAGAACAATGAACAAAGGAGCAATGCTGACTTTGAAGATTTTGTTATTTTAGGATTTTCCATACAGTCCGTTTTTGGTCCAATTCTTATATCACAAGAGCAGCTGTGGCCTTTGCTCCCAAGCAGATGTTCAACAACATCAGCTTAATTAGATCATTTGGGAGGGCCTTTAAAGGGGAACCCTTGCATACAAATGAACATATGTCAATTCCTACTCAAATATGCCAACATAATGGATTAGCATTTTGGCTCAGTTGTTTTTCCCCATTGGCATTCTACCATTAAACTGGCAAGGGAAACTGTAACAACATACCCTGTATTTGACAATGTTATAAACTAGTCTCTGAACAAAGTTGTGTTTTAAATAAAAACCAACTTTTATCAAATATAAACAGGCCGGTTAAAGACGTTTTGAGTTAAGTAACTTTTTTCTAAGACACACTGATCAATAATTGTGCATAAAAGAAATTGTCCACAGATATTTTCTAAAGAAATGGAAACGAAACACAAGGCTGGTTCATTTAACCATACAGTTTTCTGTGTACTCTCCTTCAGTTAACTGGTTCAGGAGCCCTCTCCAATTTGAGAATATACTACTGTACGTCAGACAAGACTCTCCCAATATCAGATCAACTTTATAATGGCCACAATATTCAGCCTGGGGAAAAAACAAACCCAACTCCAAATCTCTAAATTGTGATGCAATCTTTTGTAAGTACATAGTTAAAATGGCAATTTCCTATATTAAAAAGCATTTTATTTCACCGTTCACCCTCATGGATTAGTCCAAGTTCTATTATACAGGTAGTCCTTGACTTACAACCACAATTAAGCCCCAAATTTTCACTACTAAGCAATACAATTGTTAAGTGAGTTTTACCTCATTTTACAACCTTTGTTGCCACAGTTGTTAAGTGAATCACTACAGTTTTTAAGTTAGGAAGATGGCTGTTAAGTGAATCTAGCTCCCTCCCATTGACTTTGCTGGTCAGAAGGTTGCAAAAGGTGATCACTTGACCCTGGGACACTGCAACCATCATAAGTACATGCCAGTTTCCAAGTTTCCAAATTTTGATCATGTGACCGTGGGGATGTTGCAATGGTCGTAAGTCATTGCCATTTTCAATGCCACTGTAACTTGGAATGGTCACTAAATGAACTGTTATAAATTAAGGACTACCTGTACTGCATTTTGATAACATGGTAACTTGTGAGGATTCATACCAAGCACGGTTCCAATCTTATTAGTCAATACAGAATCAGTCTGTTCTAGCCAGCCTCCGCCACTAAGACCTTCTTTGAATTTGATGAGGATAGTTGGGTTGCTCAGCAAAACTACCAGAATCCTCATGGCTGCAGTCACTGTAGCTGGATGCAGATGGTCTTCCATAAACAGCACAATCCAATCAAAGCCCAGGGTTCGGACCAGCTCTTCGCAAGCCCTAAGGGGAATCCATAGAATTAGCAATCTAGAAGTAAACAATATCCCCAATCAAGGAATTACCAACTCAGACAAACAAGCTAACAATAAACAACGGCCTAGTCACGAAATCCCCAAGACCATGGGTGTCAAATTTGATTCCATTGAGGGCCGCATTGGGGTTGTGTTTGACCTTGGGGGGGGGGCAAGTGAGCGTGGTCAGGTGGGCACAGCCAGTTGAACATCACTCGTGTCAGGGGCACTTGTGGTGGACAGGGCTGGTGGATCCACTTACGCTAGTAATTTGTTTTGCTAGTACTCTGCCAGTGAAAACAGAGCTCGGGGGGGCCCCCACACAGCACCACCCTGGCTCCATTTTTGACTGTGATGGCCTCCTACACCCTCTGGCAGCAAAAAGGGCCACTGTGTGTGGCTCTCCTGAGCTCCGCTTTTGCTGGCAGAGGCACTGAGGGCCAGTCCTTCACTGTTTCCAGATCTAAGTACCCAGTGGGCCAGATCTAGCCCGCAAGCCCAGAGTTTGATACCCCTGCCCAAGACCATTCCCATTAACACTGACAGGGCAAGCCACTAGTATACAAAAAAATAAAAGCAAATCCCATTCCTTCCTAGTACTGATGATGTTACCTAGTTTAGTAATGAAATGTCTGCAAGAAAACTACCAAGTTCAAAGAACAGCAAAGACCTCACAATTGGCAAATTTTCAGGAAAAAAGAAGGGTTAACAAGATCTAGTGTTCTGCTCCTCATATAGTGCTATAGGATGATGCTCACGTGGATTTGTTGTTGCTTTCTGATAGAAAAGTCGAACCATCCTGGATTTTTGTTACAATTACATCTATACAAAAAATAATCTAAATTATGTGTACTCACTGTAAATTGACACTTGTTTTTTCTTTAGATGTGTACATAAGTTTCAGAAGGATATCCAGCAATCTGTTTCTCAGAAGAATAAGATTTGCAGAAACAAGACCACCAAAATCTTCCTCGGTTCCTAAAACAGAAATGGTTGCTTTGAAGCAGGCCATTTTGAACACTCATGCAAAGATTATTTTCTAAAATAATGTCAGTGGATATTAAAGCACAATCAATCTAGCTAATAAATACTTCCCAAGTTTTATTGCATGGAAAATGTTCCTTTAGCTAAAAATGCTCTAAATTTTAATGATTACAAGATGAAACAATTATAGATTAAGAAAAAAGAAAATAAAATTCACTAATACGTTTATTTTGGAATTATACACACATTATAAGATATGTATTGTAATTTATATAGACATGATGCAGAAAATAACTATAAACTAATCTAACAATGTACACCTAAGCAAGTTAAGATGTAAATAGTCTTTTAGTATTACAACAATTTTGTACTTAGTATAAATTTTGACTGGTGTAAAAAGGGTTGTAATATCGGGTGCAGTCACATGATACCCGCTTAACAACCAGCATGCCTCATGACTGTAATTCCAGTCTTAATTAGGTCATAAGTCGAGGACTACCTGCACACCAGAGAATGGAAAACATGAGCTTAGGAAAAAAAACATTAAATGCTAATGCAAAAATACATCTCAACTTCTTTCAGTCTTTCCCCTTGAATCTGGAACTACTTACCAGTGTCAAGCTTCTCTTCATTGTTCATCTCCATGACTACAAATTTCTCACAGACTGCAAATGTAGGCAAAGTAGAAGCGATGAATTGTCCAAATCTTGAAAAATAAAAGGAGGAAAATGGCAGGCCCTTGTGTGACAAGTAATGTTTAATTTTGCCAGTTGTTAACGTTAGCTGCACTGTAAAAGTTAACATTATGTGGCAATGGATTAAAAAAATGTAGATTGTGGTGACAGCTGATTTAGAATTAAAATTGCCCTGGCCCAGCAAAATATCCTTCCTCACTCTACCGAAACACGGCTTGTACTGCTGGAGATTCTAGTATTGAGGTGTCAGAATGCAACTTAGTTGGGAGAGGTGACTTGTAAAAGCCAAGACACCTGTGATAATGCACAATTATTACACATAAACAGTAAATTATGTATCTATATAAAAAAGTGAACTACTTTTTTTATATGTGTACTACTCACACATCATCACAAAATCTCCAGAACTGTAAAAGCCTACAAACTTAAAATTTGGCACGTATGTTCCACTTGGCTTCTAGGTGCTCACTAAGAAAGGATTTTTCGAAATGACCATCAAAGCATTAGAATTTCATATATTATTATTAACAGGCTCTGATGTTAAGGATTTCTACTCCCCCTCCCCACCTGAAAAAAAATCTGTTCCAAATGCAAAACACAAGAAGAGGAGTTTCAGTTTCTGTTTCAGAGCAGCAACCAGCTTTAGTACAAAACAGTTGAGCTAAGCCATGCCCAGGCGCCTTGCTGTCTCCTTCTTGCTCACACAGTAAATACTGTTTCAGTTTCCAAACAGCCCTCAACACACTGTCAGGAGCTAGCCAGAAGAATACTGATGGATGCTGGTAGGCAGAGGCAGAATTTTTGCCCTCTTGCTTTCTCCCCAAAAACTAAGCCCGACCACATAGTTTCTTAGTGAAGCACAGGTATTGAGCTAGTTTCAAATAAATTACATTTATTTATTTATTTATTTATTCATTCATTCATTCATTCATTCATTCATTCATTCATTCATTCATTCATTCATTTATTATAAATTATCATTTTGGAACTAACACCGATTTTGGAATGCAAAAAATATTACATTTTCCAAACATTACATTACATTTTCCAAGCATGATAAAACTTAATACAGGTAGTCCTTGATTTATGACCACAGTTGAGCCCAAAATTTTTGTTGCTAAGAGAGTCATTTGTTATGTGAGTTTTGTCCCATTTTACAACCTTTTTTGCCACAGTTGTTAAGTGAATCATTGCAGTTGGTAAGATAGTTATAAGGTTAAGTGAATCTGGCTTCCCCATTGACTTTGCTTGCCAGAAGGTAGCAAAAGCCGATTACATGACCCTGGGACACTGCAACCGTCATAAATATGAGTCAGTTGCCAGGCATCTGAATTTGGGACCATGGGAATGCTGCATAAAGGTGAAAAATGGTCATAAGTCACTGTTTTCAATGCCATTGTAATTTCAAACATTAGGTCATTAAATAATGCATTTTAAGTTGAGGACTACCTGTAGTAACTATCCAATAGATTCTGGCCCTGTTTTAAACATTTTCCTCCCTCATATCTCCCACATTTCTATGTGAGACTAGAGAAATGTGCCCTCTCAGAGGTACCAGCACACTCTCTAATTTTTGTAGGAAGAAAATCCACAGTGAATCTTGATGTTACCTGAGTAGGTCATTGCTACTAGGAAACCCCTGAAGCAAATAGCTCAGAACATTGCTGATAGCAGCAATGGTTGGCTGTGATAAAGACGTATCTCGAAGAGTGAGCAAAAGTTTTGGGATTAGCTGGAATTCCCTCATCAGTTTTGCATTTTTTGATGCTTCACTGTAAGGGAAAGAACAATGTAATAAGTAAAAAAATAATTGTCATTCTTACTAAAAATGATAAGCTTCTTACATTATGAAATATTTTTGGAGTCAATCATATCTATGCATCAATCTACAGATATATCAATTGAGAAATCTGCATGGCTGGTATCATATTGTATTATTTAATTCAAAAACACGCATATTTATTTACTTAGTTACCCCAATTATTATATCCAAACATTTTTTTGTTTGTTGAAACCTTTTATGGTTAGCTATTTTACATAGGTTCCTAATATAACGAAAGTCAAATGTTGGTTATCTCTTCTATGCCCCAATTCTGGATATCACTTCAAGAAATCCATTAAACATTTTGGAAGACAAGATCTGTTCATATATTTGTAGTTTCCATGACTGATTTCAAAACCAAGCATTATTCAAATGAGATTTTCAAGAGGTGCTGTATTTTCTGCAGAACTGTATATTTAACTGTAGTTGTAGTGTGTGTGTGTTTGTGTGTGTAAAGGTGTACAGTATATAATTATACCTATGCAGTACTCTGTATTCAAAGTGCAAAAATAGCACCTGTCTACAATATCTTAAAACAATTTTGTCTTTTCTAAGATTGCAACTGAATTAAAGCATTGGACTCCTTTACATTCTAAAATTTCATTTGGTGTTTTAATCCAAACAACTGTGTTGCTTTAGACACATATATAGTTTATCATGAGGTAAGATATCCTTCCTACTCCTCCATCACCTCAAAAAAAAACACAACAGAGAATTAATCATGTTGTATAAGAGCATTAAACAGGGCCAGCAAACAAAATTTTCTGTGAATACTGATGGAGGGAAAAAACCCAAAGTGTTAAACTTCTTACGCTGTTTATGAAACAATATTTATAATGTTACCTGGACTCAGTAAGAAGTTCGATGAAATGTTCAAATAATGAAAGGTGAAGTTCGTAGGGGGCGTGAAGCCAAACCTGAAATGCAAAAATATTTATAATTTTTACATGCTGTTAATTTAGCAGATAACACTGCTACCAAAATATTTCCCTGAAGTATATCCATCAGGAGTCAAGCCTGATTAATACTTCATCTTCATTCTAGATTAGCAAAATAACATTTCTTGATTCTGCTTTAAGATTCACTTTATGTCGTTCGGAAAAAAAACCCAACAGTCTAAAAATAACAGTTCACCGATTTACAGTTTTCCCTCATCAAAGAAATTTCCAGGTCAGGGCTGCTCACTGATATAAGCAAACAAAATTGTTTTATGTTTATTTTGATTGGTTCTGAATGTAACACAAGCCAAACCGATGAATATTATAATCAACTTTCTATTTCAAATTCAAAGATTTGCATGTTGTCTCCCCAATGAAATAGTTCTGAAGCAGAGGTAGTAGTCAGCAGGTTCTGACCAGTTCTGGAGAACCGGAAGCAGACATTTTGAGAAGTTTGGAGAATCCGCAAATCCCACCTCTGACTCCCACCCGCCCCATCTATTCTCTGCCTCTCGAGTCCCAGCTGACCGGCTGGGTCTTCTTTGGTTGCCCTGCACAGGAGAATGGAGATGGAAAGCAGGTTAGTGGGGCAGGGAAGGAATAGGGATTTTGCAGTATCCTTCCCCTGCCACGCACACCAAGCCAAACCATGCCCACCAAGTCACACCCACAGAACCGGTAGTTAAAAAAATTGAATCCCACCACTGTTCTGAAGGCTTTATAGAAAATTATCACGGTAAATATAATCGCAGCTAACTCTGTTCATATCTAATACTTTTCAATGAACTCAACAAATCTACTTCCAATTGTATCTTTCTTTTAGAACAAATTGTTAGTCCACATTACTGCAGTCTAATCCTAATTTAATGTTGTTCTCCTGATGTGCTTCTGCTATGAATCTCATATTCCCCAGCCAGAATGGAGGGAATGAGAACTGTAGTTCTTGCACATCTGGAAAGCAACAGAATGATGAATACCAATAATCTATTTAAATAGTTCACATTAGAATTGGTCCAACAAGGCGGATCAATGTTTATTTGCAGTACAGCTGTACAATACAGGTAGTCCTCGACTTATGACCACAATTGAGCTCAAAATTTCTGTTAGCTGTTAATGAGTTTTGCCCCCTTTCACGAGCTTTCTTGCCATTAAGTGAATTACTGCAGTTATTAAGTTGGCAAACATGGTTGTTAAGTGAATCTGGCTTCCCCCTTGACTTTGCTTGTCAGAAGTTCACAAAAGATAATGGCAACCATCATAAATATGAGTCAGTTGCCAGGCATCCGAATTTTGATCACACGGCCATGGGGATGCTGCAAGAGTCGGAAGTGTGAAAAACCTTCGTAACTTACTTTTCCAGTGCCACTGTAACTTCGAATAGTCACTAAACAAACTGTTGTAAATCAAGGATTACCTGTATACCATATGCCCATGATGGTGAACCTATGGCATGCGTGCCGGAAGTGGCATGCAGAACCATCTCTGCCAGCACGTGAGCCATTGCCCCAGCTCAGTTCCACTGTGCATGCGTGGACGCCTCCCGCCAGCCAGTTGATTGTCGTGTATCTGATGAGCATGCACGAGGGCAGGGTGCATGCAGGAGACATGCAGGGGGCGTGGGGATCATGAGGGGTCGTGCATGCACTGCATTATGGGTACAGGCACACGTGTGTGCGCACACACGCTTGCACTTTCGGCACACAGTGACAAAAAGGTTAGTCATCACTGCCATATGCCACCTGAAGCAAACAAAAAACAAAAAAAAAACCCAACAACCCGCTTTTCACCTCCCAATAATACTTGTTATCTTTCAAGCAATGAAATTACAACAGGTTTGCTAATTTTATGGCTAAAGTTCAGAAATATTTTCAGTACCTCAAAATCGCAAAGCAGATCCTGAAAAGCAGTTGAATTTGGAATAATGGATGTTTCGTGTCCGCTATCCACTGTCCCCACTAAAGAAAAGGTCAGATGTAGAATGTGGCTGTTCAAAAGACAACGCTTCTTCTTTAACAGCATGGCCAACAACTGGAAGGAGATGGAGCCACATAGAGATATTGAAGCGTTCTGAATTTTGTAATCTCACATAATTTTTTGCAGACAGAAATATTCATTTCGTCCTAGCATAGAAAAACAGTCGATCCCACAGTGAAGCTTTCTTATGAAAGGTTTTTGGTGCTCTCTGAGCTTGGTTGCTTCCTTGCAGGCATTTCATTACCAAACTAGGTGACATCATCAGTGCCAGTAAGGAATTTTACTCTCAGTTTACATTCTATATTATTATTATTATCTAGAATATAAACTGAGAGCAAACATACTCCTTACTGGCACTGATGATGTTATCTAGTTTGGATAAGGAAATGTCTTGCAAGAAAATAACCAAGCCCAGAGAGCACCAAGGACCCCTAATTTCAATCCTGACCTACAAACATTCTCCTTTACAAGCTTTCTTATGCAAAAAACTAGAACTTCCAAATTTATAGTAAATAGAAAAAAAACAGAAATGAAATTAAAAGTAACCCCGGCATAAGAGGCACTGAGAAGTGAAAGAAGGAAATTATCTGATTCTTGCTACTGAATTGTTCAAAACCCATATTTTTCAGAAAGAAAAAAATAAATAAATTCAACGGAGAGAAGGAAATGTAACTGCCAGGGCACTTTATAATTGAAGTTTTGATTAGGTGAATGCATTTTTTTAAAAAAGGGCAAGCCTTTGAAAAAAAAGGGTTTTTGCATTCTGACAACTAAATCATTTCTATATCACATACTAATAACATGGGTGTATAATATGTAGTTGTGTCATTCAATATGTATCTATATATTTATAGTACTAGCACTTAGATTTACATACTGCCTTATAGTGCTTTACAGCCCTCTCTAAACGGCTGAAAGTCAGCATATTGCCCCCAACAATCTAGGTCAGGGATGTCAATCTCAAATTGTCATGGTGGCGTCACATGGTGTATCACAACTATCTTCCCCCTTTGCTAAACCAGGTGGGAGGGGGCCAGTGCATGACGCATCCAATCCATGGGCCACACATTTGACAGCCCTGATCTAGGCCCTCATTTTACTGACCTTGGAAGGATGGAAGGCTGAGTCAACCTTGAGTTGGTCAGCATTGAACTGCTAGCAGTGAGCAGAGTTAGCCTGCAATACTTCCTTCTATAACCACTGCATCAATCTTCATATATTATATATAGTATCTTATTATTATATGTTATACCTTATTCTGAGGGCAAATTTATAATTTAATTATTATTCTCATATTTTTTAACTTTTGGGAAGCCAGATCACTAATTGACATTATCACTAATCTGATCAAGTCAATTAAATTCTCAGTTCATTTGGGGTGGTGAAAAAGAAACCCACTTCTCATCCTACCAACCTCAATTCAGAAGCTGAAGCTCATTCCAAATCATGCAAATATAGTTGCTGGATCACTGCAGGAGATGCTACCTGGTTTTGGATTAGAACAATAAACCTTTTTTCTTATGATGGAAAAAACCTTCCTGTTTTGCAGGAGAGGCTTCTGCCATGTACCCGAATGAAATGTTACATTTTGCATCAATTATATAACTAAAATGAGCTCCACTAAATGTCCTTCAGTGGACACAGATGGTGTAGTGCCCTTTGATCGCCCCAGAAATAAAGCTTCCCATTTGCTTCTCTTCGGGATCCTATGAGTGCTTCCTTTCAATCTGGCAAACACTAAATGTCTCTGCTGAGCTAGCAGCTGACCGTGTTGTACTGCCTAAACTGTAAAGCCATGGCATCGTGCTGTCATTACTTGAAATTTTGCAATACAATTTGGTCAGGGAATTGCGCATTTTACCGACCTCGGAAGGATGAAAGGCTGAATCAACTTTGAGCCTGGTGAGATATGAACTGCCGAATTGCAGGCAGCCGGCAGTCAGCAGAAGTAGCCTGTAGTACTGTACTCTGACCACTGTGCTACCATGGCTCATGCAATGAATTTCATCCAAATGTGGTCCGCACAAGCATTTTTGTCTATCTTTATTCGCACCTGGTAACCTTTGATTCTTTCCATTTCTTTGCTAGCGAGAGGGTTGCTCTTGACCACACAAACAAGGGCCTTCACGGCAGCGTAAAGTCCTTCTACGTCTGATGCCATGGCTACTAGGCCCAAAATAGCAGCAGCTCCACCAATGTATTGCAGGGTAGTCGCAACAGGTTTAGGGACAAATGTTCTTACCCCTGCATGGAGGTGGCAAAATGAAATGAAAACATCAGTTTTACAGGATAGTCATCAACTTAATTACTTCAAAAATAAACAGCATATGTTTTAATTTCCTTTATCTTGCCTTTTTAAAAATAACAAATGGGAAAAAAACCCCTGCATCATATGAGTTGTTGGAATTACACTGCTCATCCTGTAGAGGTTGCCAGTAATGGAAGATAAAGACAAATATTTAATTTAAACTTTTTGTATTCATACTTCTATTAATATTAGGAATATTCAGATTCCTAAGGCATATATATAGAGGGTCTTTTATGCAGGAAACAACAGGAGCTACAGTCCTTGTTTACCAGCCATTCAGTGATAGTCAGAAGTTATGCCAGGGCTGAAACAAAACCTTCACAGCCCATTTACAACCTTTGCAACACCTCAGTCACATGATTTCCATTACAGTAAATACACACTGTCCGATGTCTAAGCTGTTTCTTTTTCTTTTTTGCCCTTGCACAACAGAGACATTGGAGAGAAAGGGATTGCAAAATAATAAGCATTTGCTCTTCTACACACTGAAAGCAACATATTTGCATCAGAAGCCCAGGCTTGGAACTCAGTGTTTATAGTATTTTTGCAGTCCCTTCCTTTCTAATCTTTCCATTCTGTGTTGATGGGAGAGGAGGAAAAAAGCAAGCAAAATCTCACCTTTGCCTGACCATTTCCCCCACAGAGCAAGTGTTTGGAGAGAAAGGTATTGCAAGAGAGTAAGCTGTTTTCTATACATCAAAAGCAATGTGATTACGTCAGGAGTGGGAAAGCAATCCCAACTGGGATCGGCAACTTGGCTGTTAAGTGAAAATGTGACTGCTAACAATCTTACTTCCTTTCTTTACAGACTTGCAAATGTTGTCCATATGAGGATTGGCTGCAAAGTTAAATTTTCATCATCTTTGTAACTGTGAATGGTTGCTGTAGGAGACAGTTGCTAAATAACAACTATCTGTTAAGTTTTGTGATCAGGACTGGATATCTTTGGCAATTGAATGATCCCTCCTTAAATATTTGATCCTGTACAGTAATTTTTAATGTAACAGACTGCAGAAGCATTACATTACTTGAGTAAGCACCATACAAAGCACTTATTAGTTTATTTTAATGTTTTCTCACCCAAATATCCTATCAAAGCTGCGCCAATGGTACGCGCAGGTCCATTTAAATGTCCTCCTGAATTGTGGAGCAGTTTTACTGGAGTGGCATTTTCGTGAGATGAAATAGCTAGCTAATGAGAAACAAACAAACAAAAAAACTTTGTTTAGACAGAGTTTAATAGGAACAATATTTTTTGAACATTTTCACAGATTCGCAGGAAAACAAACTCCGCAAGCCTAAGAGAGAAAGATCAGATATGATTCTGTGATTTACAAAAGCAGAAGAATAATACAAAGGAATTGTTTCCTTATATAAGAAACATTTTATTTTTCAATTGGACAATATCAGAAACAGTTTAGCAAACATCTTTAATTTCCCCAGATTGAAGATAAATACTTGGTGGACACTTGTCATCACTTACGCCAAGCTTCTAACTCTCACATCCAAACCTGTCGTTAAAAGGGAATCATTCATTTCTAAAAGCTATAAGAGGATGTAGCATCTAAAGTAGAATGAGTTATGGAGAAGCACACAATCAACAACTTCTCTTTTTTGGTACATAGCCTCTGAACAGGCTGTTCAATTTTCTCAGCCTTTCTTAGAAAGCATCTCTTTCTCGATTGATTCATAAGCAATTTGTTTTTGGCGGGTTCCCATTATGCACCTCTATTATAGAAACATTTATTTAGTCTTTGGCTTCCAGCTACAATTTCCCTTGCCAAAATTTCCATTGCTAGGCAAGACAGATATTATGAGTTGTTGTGGTGGCTCAGTGGTTAGAATGCAGTATTGCAGGCTACGTCTGCTGCCTGCCAACTGCCTGCAATTTGGCAGATCGAATTTCACCAGGATCAGGGCTGACTCAGCCTTCCACCCTTCCAAGGTGGGTAAAATGAGGACCCAAAATTGTTGGGGGCAATATGCTGACTCTGTAAACAGTTATTTATGGGCTGTAAAACACTGTAAAGCTGTATATAAGTCTAAGTGCTATTGCTATCGTTAAGTGAGTTTTGCCCCATTTTACAACCCTTTTGCCAGAGTTGTTAAGCAAATCACTGCAGTTGTTAAGCCAATCTGGCTTGCCCCATTGACTTAGCTTGTCGGAAGCCAGCTAGGGAGGTTACAAATGGTGATCACATGGCCTCAGCACTGCACAGCTTCATAAATACATGCCAATTGCCAAGGATCCAAATTTTGAACAGATGGCCATGGGGATTCTACAGTAGTTGTATGTGTTATAAATCATTTTTTTCAGAGACTTGTAACTTCAAATGATCACTAAACAAAGAGGGTAAGTCAACGATTACTCGTATATCATATGGGATTACATAACCAGTATCTACTGGAATACTCCAAAGTGGAAATTAGCTGGAATAACCCATTTGTCCCTCCAAAGTATAAAAGAGGTTAAAAAAAAGGATACTTTTTAAACTACCTGGAGTCACCAAGAGTGAGTTGGGTTGACATATAGCAACTTATATACTGCTTCACAGTGCTTTACAGCCCTCTCTAAGCGGTTTGCAGAGTTTCCTTATTTTCCTCCCCAAAACCAAAGTCCGATCACATAGTTTCATAGTGAAGCATGGGTATCCACCTGGTTTTCTTAATAAAGAATACTTAGGAACTAATTACTTACTTGTTCTTTGTTTACCTTTAGTTATGCACATTCTCTTCAATCCTGGGATGCATCCATGTGCAGGCCCAATATACAAGCACAACCTATCATAAAAGATGCTTGCTGATCTACTGACTCTCATATATTAAATATTGTGTGAGGTTTACTGATGGTCAAAGTTGAGTATTAGCAACATTTGTTGAGTCAACACTGAAAACTAACAAGTGACACATAAAAAAAGTTTTCAGCTTACCTGCTTCGCTATGGCCTTACTGTCCAATTTGTTATAAACTTTTCTAATCCTTGCTACCGTGAGTGAAGAAACAGAGAGTGCATAAAGGCCAAAAGATACTTTCTCCTCTGGGACCAGTGAGACTGGAGACGGACTGATTCCTTCTGCTTTGGAATCTTTGCCTTCAAACGAGAGAAACATTTCACCGTGAGATGATATAAATATAGATTATAAACCAGATGACATACAATCTTTAGACCAAATCTCAATCCAAATGGAAATGCCCTAGGAGATTTCAGAGAAGGACAACGTTTCAGAATTAGCTTCTACAGGTAGCCCTCCATTTACAAGTTTTCTTAGTGAACATTCAAAGTTACAACTGCACTGAAAAAAGGGACTTATGACCATTGCAGCATCCCTGCGGTCACATGATTTACATCACTGACTCACATTTATGATGGTTGCAGTGTCCCGGGATCATGTGATCCTCTTTTGCGACCTTCTGATGAGGAAAGTCAATGGGGAAGCCAATTTCATTCAACTAATTTAACAACTGCAGCGATTCCCTTAACAAACGTGGCAAGAAAAATTGTAAAATGGGGTAAAACACACTTAACAAATTTCTCTCTTAGCAACATAAAGTTTAGGTTTAATTGTGGTCGTAAGTTGAGGAATACCTGATTTGCAGTATAGTTATAGTGCAGCATTATGGGTTAGAGAGAAATATTTAGGCTAAGATCTAGTCAATAAGGGCAACAATTCTAAAGCAAATCAAATGTTCATCTTTCCAGTACCTCATTTGCTACTATAAGCACAAATGCAATTGACTTCTAGACTAACTAGACAAACTAGAACTTTGAAACAAGTTGCCCTCCTTGCATGTAAATTCTAAAATTTACCCAAGTCAAGAATGGACCCTTAACAATACAGCTATAGTTGCTATAATAAATGAGTTGCAAATTTCCCTCCTTTCCAATTGGTCTCACCCTACTCTGTTTTGCAATGGCTGAGTTGTTTTCCTAATTAAAAACAAAGCTCCAGCAGCACGTTGGCTCAATTACAATTAGAGGGACTGTGTATGAAATACAAATTGTCCTCTCCCAACAAGGCAGAACTGCTATTAGAATGGGAAGGGTAAATCTCTGCTCCTGGTGATCCATCCAGATTCGATCATGCATCATTATCCTTGGACAAGTATATTTGGGTTTGTTTTGTACCCACTCCTACCATATAATTTTCTGTCTGCAGACTGGAAGAGCAAAACCTAAACAGTTAATTCTTGACATCTGAACACCTAAATTCAAACAACATACAGAAAACCTAAATAAATCATAGTTTTATAGGTAGTCCTTGCTTCCCGATTACAATTGGGACTAGCAACTCCACAGTTAGGTGCTCCAGTTGCTAAGTGGAAAAAAATCATGTGACCACACCTGACTTAAAAGCAGCTTCCAACTTGTCATTAAGCAAATCACAGCGGTTGTTCATTAAGACATTATGTGATTGCAATTTGCAATCTCACTGCTGTGTTGTCCATTACTTCTGCTTGTAGAAAGCGGGTTGTGAAGTACACCAAGGACAATTGTGACTGTAGGAAGCAGTAGTTACAACCATTGTAAATGACAACTTGCAATGTTGAAAAATTTCTGAACGAGGCAGTCAGTGAGCAAGGAATACCTATATATTTTAATTAATTTGGGATTTGGTTCCGATTTGAACATCACAAAAAACCCATCATATAAACCTGAAGATTATATTTAGCTAGCAAGCATGATATATAAGAACATGCTAAAATGGCACATAAATTAAATTAATTAAAATTATTAATGTATTTTTATGAAAATTTGATCTCTATATATTGCTCTTTCCAAACGCATCATCCTCAAATATTTAGGGCTACCGTTTCTAGTAGATGGAACTGGTAAAACCTTTGGTCAAAATATCAATTAAATCTCTATATTTCTCTTTAGAACATTTAAGACTAGCTCAATACCTGTGCTTCGCTACAAAACTATATGGTCAGGCTTAGTTTTGGGGAAGGAAAATAAGGGGAAAAAATTCTGTCTCTGCCTACCAGCATCGATCAGTATGCATCTGGCTAGCGTCCTGTCAGTGTGTGAGAGAGTTGAGGGTTGTTTGGAAAGTGAAACAGTATTTGCTGTGTGAACAAGAAGGAAACAGCAAGGAGCCTGGGTGTAGCTTAGCTTAACTGTTCTGTACTGAAGCTGATTGGTGCTGTGAAACTAAAACTGAAACTCCTCTCCTCTGCTTGTGTTTTGCATATGGAAGAGATTTCTTTTCAGGTGGAGAGGGGGAGTAGAACTCCTTAGCATCAGAGTGTGTTAATAATAATGTAGGAAATACTCATGTTCTGATGGTCATTTCGAAAAATCATTTGTTAGTGAACACCGAGAAGTTAAGAGGAACATATGTTCCAAATTTCAAGTTTGTAGGCTTTACGGTTCTGGAGATTTTGTGATGATGCGGGAGTGGTATTTTGCTTTTATATATATATAGGTTTAGGCCAAAAAATAGTATAATCTCTTCGTGCCAATATCAAGAATGGGTTAGCTGTCTCTTGTTCAAAGAGCAAATTAAGAAAGGGACAACATTCAGGGGGAAAAATATTTAAAGTAGAAAGATTGTTTATTTGATAAACACTGATCAAATCGTTATTATCATAAAGAATAATTTACAAAACTTGTTTTTCACATAATCTCAGAAACAACTAATATCACAATTTCAAACCTTGTTTACCCAGAAGCCTCTGCGTTACACCTAGTAAAATCAGCAGTAGATGCTGGATGAAACTCTCTGCTGTACATCTTCCTCTTTTTATCCTGAAGCCCAACTAAAATATTTTTGAGAAATAGCTTCTTGCCCCTTTACAAAATACTGTCAAGATACTATGTTTTTTGGGAAAAAAAGTTATACTGTCAAAAGTCATATTTTTAAAAAAGATATTTAAATTATGATTTGTTTTTACTTACAAGGCATATATACAGCTTGGAAACTTCCAACGTAGTTTGGGCCAAGTTCATAAATTGTGCTAATGCTTGATGGAGGTAAGACTTCTTCTAGGAAATGGGTTGGTCCCAACCGCCAAACGAGTGACGAGAGCTGTCGCTGGGCAGGCGGTGTGCCTATATAGGCATAAACTGTACTAACTATTGGTGGATTGGCACAACTTGAACCGCCAGGACTACTGTGGATATAGTGAAACTGTAAAATACATTAATGCAAAGACTATCATACCTATTCTAAAAACAAATAAAGTTACATGCTCTACCTATGATTAATCCCGATAAGCCAGAGATGGCTAACTTTTTGTTGTTGGGTGCCGAAAGTGCACACACATGCCGGCACCCATAATGCAATGCACGCACACACCCCGTGCTCCCCCACTCCCTGCGCATGCGTGTTGGAGCCCCCGCACCCGTGTCCTCTGCGCATATGCGCGCTTCCCACATGCACCCTGTGCATGCATGGCAGATACCCGAAAATCAGCTGGCTGACGGGAGGCGCACATGCATGCACAGTGGAACTGAGCTAGGACAACAGCTCGTATGCCAGCAGAGATGGCTCTGCGGGCCACTTCTGGCACGGGTGCCATAGGTTCGCCATCACGGCCATAGGCTGCCACCAAACCATCTAGTCATTTTCTACTATCTTGCTCCGTGTACATAGGAAATCAATAAAACTAGCACCATATGTAGCTTATTTTGACATTTCTATGTGCCAAGAAAGGAAAGCAAATGTTTATTCAGGCTTCTGTCCAATTAAAAATATACATAATCTAATTATAAACATTTTAATCTGATGAAATCTGCATGCATTAAGCCTGCATTTAAGAGAGTGAATATGCTGTATAAACATATCTGAACTTTTAGATGTATTTAAGGAGATACATTTATTTTTTCTGGCATCAGACTACATCACTGAGGATAAGAAATACAGGTAGTTCTCTCTATATTCCCCTCTCCCCCCACTCCATGGCACCCACAATTTTCTGCACTCCCTCATTTTCATGCTGGAAGAGAGGAAGAAGCAAGGTGCCTGTGAGGCTCAAAGAATCAGGACCATTCATGAGATTGTAGCATAATCCACAAGGATCTGATCAACTAATGTTCAATACTGCATTAGTACCAGATAAGGATCAATGGAATTCAGGAGGGATTGGATTTAAGAGCATTTATGGTATCGTAACAATTCCAAACTGATGCTGCACTTAACTCCGCTCTCCAGTTCTGTCTGCTCTTTTCTTACAGTGCCCTCTATCACACATTTTGATATATTTAATCTAATCTGTTACTTTATAGGGAGATCATTAATCTCTCCCAGGGAGTAACAGGAGGCAAGGTTTCCTCCTGATTGGATTAATGTGAAGAAGTTCTTTCATTTCACCCATTAGCATAGGGCACCTTTTACCTAAAAATAAATTCCTCCTTCAATTTTGACTAGGTGGGGGGGTGGAACGGACCAAATTGTGGATTTGCCCCCATTCTATGATATCTTGGGCATTAAACAACCTGTTTTTTAACCCTCATACAAGCTCTTTTAGATGGATTATATGGGGGGAAACTGGATATTTACAATTCCCCTATTCCTCTTATGAATTAGGCTTGTGGTACTGGATGGGGTGCTAGTGTCTGATGCAGTCTACCTTTGGTTCTAATATTCTGCATGCAGTGCAAGGATAACTAACTGGATGAAACATCCAAAGGAAATGAAAGCTATTTGTCCTTTTGGTGAAAGACAAACAGAATCTATTGCTATTAATTCCATGTTTACAGGACATTGGGACAGGAAATTCTGGCAGCCAGAGCAATAATTCTGACTTGATTTACATACAAAGATTTTATGGGGGAACTTAAAGCAGAAAAAGTTATTCTAACTACTAAACAAATTTATTCCTCCTAATTCTGAGGAACTACAAAGAAATGCATAAGAAAACATCTGTTCACATCATGTCAAACGAAATGAACAAAATGTTAAAAAGTTATGATATTTATGTAGTTACTTACCAAGCACATCTAAATTATATTAAAGTAACCAAAATATCTTTACAATCCCCAAGGCATGTCACAACTTTGGAGCACCCCTAATGTTTGGAAATTGAAAGCTGAAAAGTATGCCCTAAGTCTCATACATCACATAATTATCACTGCTGTTTTGGTAGATCTATTCTTCATTTTTATTCATTTTTAAAGAGCATGTTTTGCAACATTACACAACATGCTATATATTATTAGGAAATTACAGTCACTGTTTTACTTTATTTGAAGTTCATCTCATGGTTAGAATATTTCTTTACATGCACTGTGTTGGTCCCTTGCATTTTTTTTTACATGAAATAGACCGGAGGTCTCCAAAGTTGGCAACTTCAAGACTTGTAGACTTCAACTCCCAGAATTCAGAAGTCCACAAGTCTTAAAGTTACCTAGTTTGGGGACCCCTGAAACAGACAAACCAGATACCAATACGAGTTCAGATTAAGTTGAGCTTTATGAGTTTTTATTTATTCCACAATGTTTATTCTAAACATTTTGCAATATTGTTATATTGGACCACCACATTGGCTTGATTTTCTACTTGATTTTTTGTAATTTGTAAAATGCTTTTCCAGACTAGGATATTCTTTGAAGCCACTCAATTTGATATGGATTAAGCATTGATATCTTTTATTTCATGTATGCATTTAATCATGAGTCAATTATGGTTTTTTTAAGAATAAGGAGAGCAGCAAACAACTTTTCTTCAAGTTGGATGATAGAACCAAACAGAGCAGCACAAAAAGCGTGAGAAATCTTTTTAGAGATGACCAAATACTGCAGCTTTGATTTCAGAAAGCAAGATTCCATATGAATAGCACTCATGTGATATAAGGCCTTTGATGTTGCATGCAAGTACTAAAGGGTAGAGCTTGCATTACGACATTATCATGCAAGTTTTGTCATTTTTGACAAAATCTGGGCTTGCTACAGAATCCCCTGGTAAACATGAACTTCATGTCACAAAGTGAAACAATATAAAAACTAAAGGTTTCCCCTGTCTAATCATGTCCAACTCTAGGGGGTGATGTTCATCTTAGCTAAAGGAGTGTTGTTCGAAGACACTGCTGTGGTCATCTGGCCAGCATGATTATATACCAAGGCATGCAGAATACTATTACCTTCCCACCGGAACTGGTACCTATTTATCTACTCACATTTGCATGCTTTGGAACTGTTAGATGGGCAGGAGCTGAGGCAAGCAACGGGAACTCACCCCATCACGTAGCGCTCAGGTCTTAAACCCGGACTGTCAGCGCTGACAAGCTCAGTGTCTTTAACCGCTAAGCCATTGCATCCCTGAACCAACATAGAGCAACTACCAACAGCATTTGAGAATATATACCATCACACATATTTTCTAGTTAGGGGTAGGAGCTATAGACTGTGAATTTACCTTTACTGTATTAATCAGCTGTCCATCAATGTAAAGTGCAGCAGTACTATTTTTCAACATGCCTTTGCTCATTACCAGAACCATGTGATGCCACTGCCCTTCCACTATGTGTTCACCACAACGAAAACGAGCACAACAGGGCAGAATCTCATAGCAGGAGGACTCCTCATTGAAGTCATCAGCTGGAAACAAAAGAAGATTGAATGAGAGTTTCAGCTGCCAAAGGTATATTGCCAATGGTCAAACATAAAATGAAATAAATAGTTTGATATGCACAAGGGGAAAATTAGCTGAAGAACTACTTCATCATACTTGGGGTTCAATTTCAATAATTGCAAATTCAGGGTGTTCAACAAATTAAGACTTCAGGTTTGCAATCATAGTTTATAGAAGCCTTAAAAACTGTTCCAGCTCATTGCTTATTCCCCCATTGCTTATTCATGCTTTGTTGGAGCAGGAATGTTATTTCAAAATGAAGTTTGATTGTCCTAAAGTGAAAAAAATATTGATGAAAAATTGATGAAATGTAACAACAGGCAGACTGGTTCTTACTGTAATTCTGAAGCAGTTCTTCTTTAGTTGAAACAATAAGGGTTCGGTCTTTTACTGAAAGGACGATAGCAAGACATATATAGTGCTGTTCAGAGCTGTTTGCCCGCCTTACAACTGTAAGTAACCTAATTGGATGATAATTTGGGGCTGTGCTAAAATGTTCCACACAAAACCAACTTGAAAAGCTTAATCCAGATGGAGGTGGGAAAAGACGCTCTCCTGTAAGAGAAAAATGACAGGAAATTAGCTATTAACTCTTTCTCCAAATTCTTTACATATCCAGCTTAAATATTTTAATCTTGCAGCTGTCTACACACCTGGATCCTATGAATTTCTGGAAGTGGTAAAAATAAAAATATTACTTATTTAAATAATCTAATTCTAATTCTGCTTTAGATCATTTTTGAGTACGGCACCCCTGTTATATATCAAATGTGAACATGAAGATATTACATTGCTACTCTCAGAAAACAATACACAAAACACATCTATCTAAGCAAGCCAGAGATGAGGAACTATGGCCCCTTTATGACTTGTGGACATCAACTCTGTGAATTTCTGAGCCGGTATGGCTGGTTCACACGTCATAAAACAACCATAGTTTCCTAACTCGGATCTAAGCAGACAACAACCAAGGACTCACCAGTTCCAATTCCACTGACTACAGTGCCATCTATTAGTCCTGTAGTAACAACATTATTGGTTGGTGCATTGTGAGGTGCCAAACTCGGTAGGAACAGGCAACTATGAAAGAGAGATGAATGAATTGGAAGTTTCTGAACAATAAATGAAATCAACAATATATACAGTAAATTAGATCAAAGGTTAGCTCTTTTGCAAATTATCTGGACTAAAAATGATGACAGTAACATCAATACATTATTAAAATTCTTCTGTTTGTCTGTTTGTAATCTTAAATTGGGAGAAACAGTGCATTATGGGGCAATCAACATACTTCAAGTGGGCCAACTTAAAGATCAAAATTCAGATATTTGGCAACTGGCATGTATTTACGATGTCCCAGGGTCATGTGGTTGCAATGTCCCAGGGTCATGTGATCGCTTTTTGAGACCTTCTGACAATGGAGAAGCCAAATTCACTTAACAACCATGTTACTAATTTAACAACAGCAGTGATTCACTTAACAATTGTGGAAAGAAAGGCAGTTAAATGGGTCAAAGCTCATTTAACAATTGTTTTGCTTAGCAACGGAAATGTTGGCCCCATTGTGATTACAAATGGAGGACTACCTCTATCTCTGAAATGATGACCGAATGGATCACAGGTTGTCAAGACAGCAACATATCATAGTAAATTGTACATCACCTAGATTTTTTTTTTAAACTATATATCTTTCTTGATTTTTTAAAAAAAAAACAATAAAATATAAACATGTTTTTTGGATTACAAGATGCACCGGACTGTAAGACGCACCTTGGTTTAGAGGAGAAAAACAAGAAAAAAATAGTTTTTTGCCTCTACGCATCCCGTTTTTGCCCTCCCCCGTATTCAGAAGCAGTCTGCAACAACTGGACCCATGGAGGCCTCCAGAGGCCAAAAACAGGCACAGGAGAGGCAAAAGTGAGACATATAGATATTTTGGGAGGCCAAAAATGGTCTCATATTCACTGTATAAGACACACAGACATTTCCACCCACTTTTTCTGCGGGGGAAGTGCGTCTTATAGTCCGAAAAATACAGTAATATCAATGCTTTTAATGTTCTTAACTTTTTATGTTTTAACTGTACATGTAACCATAAGCCGTCCAGAGTAACCCTATGGTAAAATGGGCAGCCAGTAATTTTTTATAAATAAATAAATAATATAAAAGGAAGAAAGTGAAGGAGATAAAATGGTAAAGTTAAAAAACACTGACAAAAATACATAAATCAAACATTTAAGGAAGTTTGACTGGCACCTGTAGAAATGTTGAAATTCCTACTTGGAGTCAGATACAAAAACCGCCTTTGACCTTCAGTTTTTGATAGGAATTGCAAACTAGGGAATGCTAGCACATATAGATTGATTGAAGAAGAGTGGCACTCAAACACCCATTCGTACTGACACACACGCATGCACACAAATCTCCAAAATAGAGCGTAAGTACACAGTAAGTAAAAATTAATATCGTAGAAGCGAGGAATAGGAATAAATATCATATTGGGACTTCACTAGATGTCATTGTAAGAGCAGTGATGGAAAACCTGTTCTTTCCAGGTTGCAAACAAGCACCCAGACCCCTTTTCTATGACCCAGAGCAAGGGTCTCCAACCTTGGCAACTGTAAGCCTAGAGGATTGAAATCCTCCAGGCTTAAGTTGCCAAGGTTGGAGACTCCTGGCCCACAGGATCTTCTCCACCAACAATTGTTTGAAAGTGGCCACATGGTTTTCTTGCATTTTGAGGGGGGAAACAGTAGAAACTTTCCTGTAAGCCTAAAATAAAACTGTCATACTTTAAAACTGATAAATAACGCCCATCCTCTCAGTTGCACCCACATGCATGATGTTTCCTCATCGTTTTGCATCATTGTGCCATTTACTGGACCCAAAATATGTTTTCCCGCCTCCCATAAATATTTCCAAATGTCAGGAGGCATTTGCCATTTGTTTTCCACCTGTCTGTGTGATGGTTCATTTGTCTCCATTCTGGAAAGTGAAGTACTTGCTGATGTTCTTTGAATACAAGACCCAGGGTTAATAAACCATGGGAAACATCAGTCAGATACAGCTACTTCCTTCAAAATCAAAGTTTGTGTGTGTTAGAGGGAAGATTCACACAAAAAGATGGCACGATGACACATTGTGGATTTACATCACAATTTTGATGTGTAATCACTGAGCTAGAATTACATCCAAGGATCCTATCTCCCCCCTCCCACCTTTTTTTTCTTTCTTTTTAAAGACAGGAATAAGAATCTTTTAAGGAGACAATTCAATATTTCAGCAAGTGAAATACCAAACGTTATAAACTCACATTATGCTTTCACAGTCTAAATTTCTTTACAGACCAGTACATCAAAAATCCAAGCAACTTCTGGGTACAATTAATTTTAAGAAGTAGTAATCATAAAAACAATAATATTCATAACATTAATAATGATCACATAATAATAATAGGATTTGCTTATTCATTTTAGTGAACCTTCCTTATGAAATTAATCATTCCCTTATGCTTTTAAATTTCTAACTGCTGTTTTTGCTAGTTATCCATTGATAAAACAAATCCCATGTTAAAAAGCATTTAGTTTCTTCCTTCTCCTTAATTTTAAATGTTCATCTATCCATTTCTGCACATTCTATTTTTTTTAATTACATTTTCTTCTGTAAGGATCTCTTCATTTTTCCCACTGTTGTGCAAATACAATTCTAGCTGCTGTTAACACGTGTAAAATTAAATCCGAGCAATTTCTGTAAACCATATAATGAATTATACTGAGCTTTCTGTGATCACCCTGTGCCTTTCCAGACTTAAGACAATTGGATACAAGGGCCACTTTTAGTGGGGAAAAAATGTTGCAATGCATAAAAAATAATGCTTTCTGGGATGGTCTTAAACTTTGTTCCAGAAGAATGTGTAACATCAAAAGCAGCCTTCCATGTCACATTTTATGGTTGTAAAATCAAAACCCTTAAACCTCCATGAAGAACAATGAATTAAGATAAAAGATTTTGTGAGACCTTACCCAAACCCTTCAAGAGAAGTGTCAAATTCAATAAAAGCAGGCGTAACGGATGATCCGTGAAGTCTAATATCATGTGGGGTTGTCATAGAAACCAAACACTTTACTCTTGTCAGAGGCACGGTGCTTCCTTCGGCTGGCTTCAAAAGGCTCTTGCTAATCCTGTAGTGGCTGTCTTCGTGTAAGCTGAACACACAGTCAGTACCAAGCCCTTCCATTGATGTAACCATACTATCTATAGTAGAAATTAAGAAAAAGAGGTCTAAAAAAGAATAGCTGTGCTAATAGCAAATGTGAAAAAAGGAAGAGGTTGAGCTCACGGAGAAAGGGGGGAAAATAGGTTTGTTGCTTGATGCTAAGTCTCACGTATTCTGATTCACGTATACTACATGGATGAGCTTCCAGCAATGGTTCTAAAAATGGTTCTAAAAATGATCGACCGGTTATAAAATCAGTCCTCAAAATCATAATGGAAGTTATAAAACTCAAGGCTATCCTTAATGGACAAAAGAGCCGAAAAGCCATTTCTATAATTGTAAGCGTTTAAAATTTTAACTGGTGAAATTCCAATGAAATCATTCACTGAAACAGACTCAAACCCTCCCTATGCCAGTTTAATTGGGTTGTGAATTAAATGTTAAGATATTCTTCTTGTTAATTCTCACACTGTCGAAGAAAATCTATCTATGTGGTCATGAAGAGATAGTATCAAGTTGATGGCATATAATCAACCCATCAATCATTGCACATCTTAATGACACACAGTAGCATCCAAATGTATTTTAATTTCCACAACAATGTCTACCTAGTTTAGCCACCTTCTTCTCATTAAGAGAAATCTTTTTCTACTCAGACTTATACTGAAAAAGAAAATATTAAGTAAACTTCAGCTATTAAAGACACTGGACTAAATATAGCCATAATATAGTCAGTCTTTTAATCACAACCAAGGTATGTGACTCTTCCATTATTATCTACAATAATAGAAGTTATAATTATTGGATATACTATTATTACCCAGGCTTTATTCTATTTTTGATTTTAAATCAGACTTTGAAGTTGGTTTCACATCTTAAATTATGGAGTGGTTACCGAAAGTGAATATTTAGACCTGACAACAGAAATCCCAAGAAAGGCTTAAAAGAGAAACACCACATTGTAATAATGTGGGTTTTTTTCTGGTTCCTTATCCAAGGTTAAACGATTTTTAGAATTGTACTCAGTTTTTTCTATTACTATTCCAAAAGGCCTCTATAATAACACAGGCAAATCTCATCAGGACTCATTCTAGATTTTGCTCAAAGAATTACTAGATTTTAAGAACTGCTAGAACAGGGTTGTAAAACTCAAGGCCCGCGGGCCGAATCTGGCCCACAGGGCTGGCCTGGAAATAGCAAAGGACTGGTCCCTGGTGCCTCTGCTAGCGAAAATGGGGTGCAGGGAGCTGAGCACAACCCATGCCCCGTTTTGACTGGTAGGGTGCTGCAAGAGGCATCCATCCCGTCTCTCCCCACCCCACCCAGCCCAGGGCGGAGAACAACAATTCTGATTCAGCCCTCAAAGAAGTCCAGTTTGACACCCCTGTGATAGAAGAATCTCAGATCCACTTTTAATATCTGAACCCTTACTTCTCATCTCTGGTTCATAGCTGAATGAGCTCGGTTTATGTACATGATACCGTTTCAATAGTTTTTTATCCCAGGCTCCACAATTCAGAGGATTTCCCAAACGTAAAAATTCCCTAAAATGGAGAGATAAGAGACCTTCAGATTATTCTACGTTGCTTTTAACTTTAATCTTTAATCCCTTCATCTAAAGGCTTTCACTCAAACTCTTTAATGAAATTTTTTAAGATCCTGAAACTAACCAACGTACAAACAGATTAAAAATGTCAAGTCTGTACTGTATATAAACGCATCAGTTACAATTATTCTTCTATTGTTATTTTTCTTATTTACAAAATTTATAGCGTACTTTTTTGTCATAAGATAGAACGCAAAAATCATGAATCGAAAATTGAAAACAATTTTCTTTCAATTTTCTTCTCTGTGGCAGCCCCTGAGATATTGGAACACTGCAATCATGTCCCTCCTAGTCATTAAACAAGACATACCCAATTAAACTAGACATACCTAGTCCCTCATGTGCCTCTTTTCATTAAACTAGACATACCTAATTCCAGCTACTGTTCTTTGTATGTTTTAGCCTCCAGTCCCCTCATCATCTTGGTTGCTCTTCTCTGCGCTCTTTCTGAATAACAATCTGAATTGAGCCAAACTTTCTCACTTACCGCAGCACCATCGGCTCTAATGCTTGAGAAGCCAACCTTTCAAACATCCTTTGGAGAGGTGGATGCAAAGAATGGTCCTCATCCGTAAGAGCAGCACTGCATTTCTGCAGAAGCCGAGCGTGAAGCCCGGCTTCACACATAACTTGTTGATTCCTTTCAGTATGTACAAGAGATTGCAAGATGTTGGCCACTGCAAGCTGGAGATCCAGTGCATGCTATAAATACATAAAGCAAAAACACTGTGTTTGAATATCTACCTGTATATTATAGTCAAACTCAAGGCCAGGAAGCTGGATCTGGCTTGTGGAAGTGCTTAGATCTGACCTGCGGGGCACCCTGGCAACAGCGGAGGACTGGCCCACAGTGCCTCTGCCAGAGAAAATGGAGCTTGAGAGGCCCGCACACAGCCTTCCCAGGCTCCATTTTTGGTCATGATGGCCTTCTCTAGCCCTCTGCCAGCAAAGATGGAGCTGGCGGGGGCATGTATGTCCCCCCCCAGCTACGTTTTCACTGGCAGAGGGCTAGCAAAACAAACGAAAAACAAAAAAGGAGAAATGTTGCATTTCTCTTTTGCATTTGAACATGCAATAAGGGACATATTATAAGGGGCATAAATAAGTCTTGCCTTAACATTGGCCACCACTGTGAAAATATTTACAGACTCCCTCACATCCCGGACATAAACTGTTTGTCAGGGTTCCGGCAGTTACTCCAATTAAATCATGAGCCACACTCCCAAAACTAAAAAATATTTATCTGAAGTTAACATTCTACCTCTGGCATTTACCTGGGCGTAGCCAACTCTGAGATACGTAATTCACTGTCACCCCTGATCCTGCTCCCCCTCAATCATCCAATGAAAAACAATAATAGCCCAGAGTCATCCATCAATCATGCTCTCCAATTAAATTTTTGCATGGCAGAAGCTTCAGTTATCTAATCAGTCTTTGAAGAAAATACGAATGGAATGTACTTTCGATTCCACACTCCTGCTTGTTTTTTGAAACTCCCCTCCCTTCTTTCTACTGTCAACTATAAAACATGTATACAAAATGTTTTATGAGTTGACACTGTTTCAACTCTTACCCTCAAAACAAGGCTAAAGAGCACTGCATACCAGAACAACTATACCCAAGGACAGTTTTTCCCCGAATGCCATCACTCTGCTAAACAAATAATTCCCTCAACACTGTCCAACTATTTACAAAGTCTGCACTACTATTACTGTTAATCTTCTCATCACTCCTTATTGATCATCCCCTCCCACTTTTGACTGTATGGCTGTAGTTTTATCGCTTGTATCCTTACAATGTATATTGACTGTTTCCTAGTATGATTTGATTGCTTATTGTATCCTATGACTATTATTAAGTGTTGTACCTTGTAATTCTTGACTCTTGATGAATGTATCTTTTTTTAATGTACATTGAAAGCATTTGCACCAAGACAAATTCTTTGTGTGTCCAATCACACTTGGCCAATAAAGAAATCTATTCTATTCTATTCATAGGTGGCCCCCAACATGACGTCGAGGTGGCCATGTCCACCCTGGCCATGCCTGCCCACCCATGCCCATCCCAAGCCCCCGAGGTCAAACATAACCCTGATGTGGCCCTCAATGAAATCCGAATTTGACACTTCTGTTATTACTCGAACAATAGATATAGATCAGAAATGGGAATTTTATGCTGGTTACCAGCCATGACATTAGCTCTAAGTAAAACAGGCAGATTCAGATTCCCAACACATATTGAAAATACATAGGACAATACCTGGAAGGAGATGTTTTGGGGAAAACCAATAGGATAATTAACTTTTTTTCCTCTAAACATCATGTCAGTGTGTAACCATGCTGTTCCAGGTGCCAATCAAAACACAAACTTTCTTGGATAAACTGAACTAGTAGTGTTAACATATTCCAGAAAGTAAATATGTCCTAAGATTTAAGTTCACTATGTTTATAGCATTGTTTCTCAACCTTGGCCATTTTTAAGATGAGTGGATTTCAACTTGCATCATGCTGGCTGGGGAATTCTGGGGATTGAAGTTCACACATCTTAAAGTGATCAAGGTTGAAGACCCCTGATTTATAGAATAGATAGATAGAATTCTTTATTGTCCAAGTGTGATTGGACACACAAGGAATTTGTCTTGGTACAAATGCTCTCGGTGTACATAAAAGAAAAGATACATTCATCAAGAGTCAAGAATCATAAGGTACAACACTTAATAAGCAATCAAATCATACTACATAACAGTCAATATAAATCATAATATTATAGAAATTATTAGAATGATACACAATGAAGCAATATTAAGACTCTCACTTCTGGCTGCATAGTTGACCCAACAGAGACCACAAGATCCAGCATAGCCAGCATAGCTCCAGGATGGATAATAACGGCATCCAGATTTTGCAGTAGTATAGTTCCTTTGTGTAACTTCACATCAGTGGCATTTTTGGAAGGAAACACTGAAGATGCTGCTGACACTGAATGATATGCATGTCTAAAGATGACAAGGAAAAATGACAGCATTAGACTCTTCTTCAAAGAGTTGAACTAAGTACTGAATATTTCAAGTTCGAATAATCATAAACTTCGTCTATTAATATACAATGATGTTTGTATTAGTGTAAATGTCTTAATTTTTTTCTTTTCCACACTAACTTGCACATTATCTTATTTTTACAAGCATCACAGCAATATTTTTTTCCAGAATATTTTTTTGCCCTAATAATTATATGTCAGCTAGTCCAGATGAGCTATAAACCTGTCTGATAAAAAATAGGACTTCTCATTTAAAAATATTCTCAAATCATCCAGGTCATTGGTTCTCCCAAAGATGCTTCTTCCAAAAGGCAACTGGACTTAAAATTTTTCGCTTCTCATCCAAAAAGTTTCTTCAGGTCTGAACTGAAGAAGATTCTTGGATGAGAAGCAAAACATTTTCATAGAAAAACAAAACAAGAAAATCCAGTGGCTTTTTGGAAAAAAATACTTTTGGGACAGGAACATTTTTTCTTTCATCCAATTGGATAGAAAAGGAAGCTTGCGTATCATTACCATACTGTGTATTATATTCTGAACACAACACAAATACAGGTAGTCCTCAACTTACAATCTTTCATTTAGGGACCATTCAATAGTACAAGAGCACTGAAAAAAGTGACTTATGGCCGTTTTCCACCCTTGCAGCATCCACATGGTCCTGTGATCAAAATTCAGGTGACAACTGGCATGTAGTTTTTTGTACTTTTTATTCTCTTCATTTATAATTCTTAATAAAATTATTTGAAAAAAAAATATCATGGATAATGTTCTGACCCAGCTCCCCAAACACAACAAACCCTCTGACGTGAACTCAAAAGATTCCTTTATGAGGAATTCTGGCAGCCACAGCAAAAAGTTTCTCTTTCAGGCTGACAAGTCTGGCCGGCTGGAAGACGAATAGTTGTCTGCCACATTTATTCATCTCCGCCCCCTGCCTTTTATCCCCAGAGCTAGGGTGGGGCATTAGCAGTAGCTCTTCCTTCCCAAGGAATTCGGTATTAGCAGTGGCTCTTCCTTCATAAGGACCACCCCATGGATTTCCACTGCTCTCCTCTCCTCTGCCTTCTGCGCAGCTATGAGTCAGGCACTGCACCCAGCTGTTCCTCCTCATCATCAGCCACCTCCAGACCTGGGGGCTGTTGACTCTCCATCTGAGGTTTGACGGACGGCCCAGGCTCCGCCTCTGTCTGTCTCTCTCTCTCTGACAGTTCCATTCCATCTTCCCCCTTGGAGTTCCCAGGTTGCCCTGATGCTGAACCTGACTCCCACCCTTGCTCCTCCTCCTCTGAATCAGCTGCTGGAGGGGCTGGCGGCTGACAGGCCATAACAGAAAAGGAACAAATGGATAAATGAACAATGAACACAGAACTCTCACTCAAAACACAAATGACCAGGCTAAAATTATCTTACTTAGGATGCACAGGCTTAGTTCTTTGGAGAAGGCTCTAATAATGGGAAAGGTGAAAGATAAAGGGAAGACGAGATGGCCACCAATGTTAATGAGTGCATAGTTTGAAGATCTGTAGGACCAACTTAGGGACAGATAACCATGGTATATAATGGTATATAATCAAGCAGCTTTGTATATTTTGTTTCAGAATAGTTGCTACAACTTTAAAAGCACAACTATAATGATGTGGGAAAATACCCACACAAAGCTGAATACCATACATACATACATGCATACATGCATACATACATATATCTCACATCTGCTAATTTGATCTGAATACCCCAGAAACATCCATTTTAATTGGTAAAGGATCTTTAGGTTCTCAAAAGTAATTTATTTGTATAGAATACATGGTCCCAAGGTCATGTGAACACCATTTGTAACTTTCCTTGATGGATTTTGACAAAGTCAACAGGGAAGTCTGACTCACTTAACTATCAGATGATTGACCTAAGCCCATGTCACACTGGCCAACGGATGCAAAAAGGACACAGCGGACGAGCAAAATGTTCCATCCGTTGTTATCCGCTCTCAAAAGGGGTGAAAATTTGCATAACCGGAGCGGATAACACGGACGCGGGGAGGAGGCAGGGCGGATGCAAAGCGGATGCGGAACGGAAGCCTAGCGGATGGAAGCGGATGGGAGCGGATGGGAGTGGGTGGCACATCTGCAGGGCTTCCGGGGGGCCTCAGCGAAGCGGATGCGGAACGGAAAGAGTGGAAGCAGAGCAGACGGCGAATGGTTGAAGCGGATGAAGAGCGGAAGCCTAGCGGATGCACAGCGGAAGCCTAACGGATGCCTGGCGTTCACTGCGCATGCGGGGAGGATGCATTGCGTCAGCCCCGCGGATATAACGGAAGCAGCTCGGAAGCAGCTCACCATTCAGAGGAAAGACCTGCTGCCAGACACATCGACTGCCTTGCCTGCCCTACCTGCATGTCTGCCTGCCAGTCTTGCTGCCAGCCTTGCTACCAGCCTTGGTGCCAGACGATCTGCCTGCCAGCCTTGCTGCCTGCCTTCCTGCCAGCCTTGGTTCATGTCTGCCTGCCAGCCTTCCTGCCAGCCTTGGTTCATGTCTGCCTGCCAGCCTTGGTGCCAGCCTCCCTGTCAGCCTTGGTGCCTGCCTGCCTGCCAGCCTTGGTGCCTGCCTCCCTGCCAGCCTGCCTGCCTGCCTTGGTGCCAGCCTCCCTGCCAGCCTTGGTTCCTGCAAGCCTCCCTGCCAGCCAGCAACCCCACAACCATGCGGAAGCAAAGCAAGCCTCAGCCATCTGCTGCCAGCCCTGGCAAGAGGGACAGGGCTACCATCCCGCCCCCTACCCTCACTCTGGTTCTACTGGGGCTTCTGTAGCACGGGCTCGCTCTTCTGGGGCTGGCGCTTCTGCTGCTTCTGCTTCTGGAGGAGCTGATGACAAGCACTCCAGCACCAGCCACCTCCACAGCACCTGCACCCTTCACCCCTGAGACTGAGCGACCAAGAGGAGTGCCAGAGACTCATTTTTGTCTTATAGCTTGTTGTTAATAAAGTCTATTTATGATTCACACACTTGCTTCATTTCTTTTTTTTAATAAAGTCTTGCTGGAAACTGTTAGAAATGGTTTAAGCCTTTGCATGCTTGTGGGATGGGTAAGGATAGCTTTGGGATGGGCAGGGATACCTGTGGGATGGGTAATAGCTATGGGATGGGTTAGGATAGCTGTGGGATAGATAAACCTCCAGTGCAAGCATAGTGGGACTGTATGGTCCACCCTCCCAGGTGCCACACCTACGGCCCTTTATTATCAATAATAATGTAATAATTATCCACACATGTCAACATAAACACAACTCTTTATTAAATGCCCTGTTCATTGTAGGCCAACCAAACATACATGGCCCAATCTCATCTGTGTGATGAGACAGGCTGAAGGAAGCATCCATTAAGCATCTACCATCCTGTCTTGCCACTCCACTGCTCCAGCTGGGGAGTTGCACCATTGTCTCAGGAGGTTGCGCTGCTTCTTCGCTTCATTTGAGGCTCTGTTGGGGCCTTGCACATCCTCAGTGTCGATCAGGTTTAGCCCTTGCCTCCATTCCCCAGGCTCCATGACCCCATTGGCTTGTTGGAGATCCACGAGCCTGTTCTGCAAGACTGGGTAGCGGGTGCGCATGAGATTGTGCAGGATGCAGCAAGCTTCCATGTTCCTCCTCACGGTCTCTGGGCAATGCTGCATGGTGGTGAGAAGTACCTGGAACCTCTTGGCCAGGATGCCAAAGGCGTTCTCCACCACCCGCCTTGCCCTGGACAGCCTGTAGTTGAAGATCCTCTCTTCACGGGTGAGGAGTCTGGAGGTGTAGGGCTTCATGAGGTAGGTTGTGAGGGAGAAGTCGTCATCCCCCACGATGAACTAGGGCACATTTTGTGTGTCGTTGGGCAGGGGTTCTGGATCTGGGAAGCCCACAATGAGGTTGCGTTCCAGCCCCTCCTTGAGGTGACTGGTGTTGTATACCTGGGCATCCGAAGATGAGCCGTTGCCTGAAGCAGCGATGTACATGAACTTGTAGTCAGCATCGACCATGGCAAAGAGGATGATGCTGAAGAAGCCCTTGGAGTTGAAATAAGTGGACCCCGACTTGGCTGGAGATTTGCAGACCACGTGCTTGCCATCTATGGCTCCAACAGTGTGTGGTAAGTTCCACTTCTGATACCACTGCTCTGCAACTTTCTTCCATCCTTCTTCAGTGGAGGGGTACTGGAGGAGCTCCTCCTTGTATTCTTCGATGATGGCCTGCGCCACTTCTCTGACCACAATGCTGATGGTATTGGATGGCACCCTCCAGCCGTTCTGCATGCTTCTGTAGGAGGTCCCTGAGGCCAGGTGGCGCAGAGTGAGTGCCACCTTGAGCCCAGGTTCCAGGCTGGGCCGGAAGCTGGTGTTTGCCTTGGTCAACCTGGGTGTCAGGCGCTGCACAACTTCGTCAAACATGGCTGGAGGCATCCTCATGAAGTTCTGGAACGCCCGAGTGTCTTCGCTCCTGAGCTCCACCATCAGCTTGTTGCACAGTCCGTCCTCCGCTCTACTGGCGAACCATCTTCGGACCCAGACTCTTTTTGGGTGGCTCCTTTTCTTCTCGCAGTAGTGTTCACAGAGCCTGCAGATGGCTTCGCACTGTTGCAGAACGATGGTGGCTGCCGAAAGGACTTTGTTACAATCCACGGTGGACATGACTGGATGCTGTGGAAGAGGAAGAGGCAGATGAAGCCTGCAGAGGTCTGCACCGCTGGGCTGCTGTTCTGAAAGTGCGATGCAGGCAAGTTACTCCCCCTTTTTATAGGCAGTATAGGTTTTCCGCTAGGCATCCTCTAGGCATCCTGTAGACATCCTTAATATCCGAGATAGGTCCCCTCTGCGAACATTTTTTCCGTTTTAAACGCTTTGTTTCCATGCTGCATCCGCTAGACATCCGTTCTGCATCTGTTCCGCTTCCTCCCTGCGTCAGTTTTCCGCTGGAGCAGATGGAGTTGCGCGGATGCGTAGCGGACGCCTAGCGGACGCCTAGCGGATGCGTAACGGATGCGTAGCGGGTGCATAGCGGATGCAGAATGGACGAACTAGATACATTTTCCGCGCAAAAGTTTTAGGCAGCCCAAAACTTTTGGAGCGGATGAAACGTCCATAAATGGATGCTGGACGGATAGAGAGGAAGCAAAACGGAGGCAGTGAGTACAGAACGGATACATCGCGTTAACCAACGGATGGCAAGCTTTTTTGTCCATTTTACATCCTCTTTGCATCCGTTGGTTCAGTGTGACATGGGCTTTAACTGCAGTGACTTGGTTAACAACTGTGTCAAAAAAGGTCGCAAAATGAGGTAAAAACTCACTTAACAACTGCTTAGCAATGGAAATTCTGGACTCAACCGTGGTTATAAGTCAAGGACTATCTATAACATGAAGAATAACACATCTTACACACCTCTTTTTACAAGGTATGACCATATTATACTAGATGACATTATTGCACATGTAGCTCTATAAATGTGTAATCCAGATAGCAACTGTCACAGAATCTTATGCAAACAAACAAACAGAAAAACAAATGCCAGTCCTATCATCTTTTCATTCAGGGCTCAGCAACATGTGGTCATCAGAAGGCCTATAATGAGGTGTACTGAAAACTAAAAACAATTCCTGCCAATTTTAAGTGAAAACATGGGAAAAGAGAATTGTAGCCATAAAAAGTAGGGTGTATCTCATTTTTAAAAACAAAGCATCTGCCCACCACTGACCTAATGTGGTTATGTGCTTCTTTTTTTTGGGGGGGGGGGGGGGGAATGAAGTCATTCTTTGTTACTGTAATTTGTCTGAATTATCACAGTTTCCCCCATCCCCCCCAAATACATTTGCTCTGTAAATAACCGAGCCCAATTTGATGGCATCATATATATTTCAAACTGATTCTGATCTCTGCCTGGGCACTTTGCATCATCCTGAAAGTTTGCAGGACTGTATTGTTTCCATTTTGTCTCTACCAGCAACATAGTCGGCATATATTAAATATTGGGGAAAGCTATAAATTGCGTTTTCATTTGCAAAGTCAAACCAGAGCACAAAGCTTTCATTCTCGCAAAACTATGGTTGATGAAAGAAAGAAAGAAAGAAAGAAAGAAAGAAAGAAGGAAAGAAGGAAGGAAGGAAGGAAGGAAGGAAGGAAGGAAGGAAGGAAGGAA
>BLBF01000056.1:14351017-14439740 GCA_015471245.1 Laticauda colubrina
GAAGGAAGGAAGGAAGGAAGGAAGGAAGGAAGGAAGGAAGGAAGGAAAGATTGATTGCAATAGTACTTAGACTTATATATCGCTTCACACTGCTTTACAACCAACCCACTTTAAGCAGTTTTTATAGTCAGCCTATCGCCCCCAGCAATATGGGTCCTCATTTTATCAACATCAGAAGGATGGAAAACTGAATCAATCTTGAGTCAATGAGAATCAAACAGCTGAACTGCTGGCAGCCAACAGCCAGCAGAAATAGCTTGCAGTTCTGTATTCTAACCACTGCGCCACCAGGGCTCTTAAAGACCAAGGTTCAAAGACAAATAGGGGGAAAATATCCATAAATGGCCAGTAACAACCAGAGACAAAAGGAAGCAAGTAGGTCTGTGGGCTGTTTGATGTTCTGGATGAATATAATACAATCGGTTTGCTTTGTGGTGTACTTACACGTCCTGCTGACTAAGGGCAATCTACATCTTACGTTTAAGATCAATGCTCTATGGTTGACTGGCAGTGCATCCCTTGTCCAGCAAATAACACCCTCAAGAATGTGGGAATTACTAGGGTAAATGACACAGTGACATTGTATGACTCACATCTACATGGTAACTCTATGGAACAACTCATCTTCTGCAAGATGAAACTCCTCTGAGGGATTTCGCAGTGAAGGGAGACTGAGGCATCTTATCTCCCCCTCCATATCACTATCAGCTGTTGGCTTATCTACTTATCTGGAATAAGCAGGTGAAGAAAAATCTAGCCAATAGATTATCCGTGTCCTCTTAGTGGCAAGTAGCAGTAAGCATTGACTATCACTGCATCTACTCTTTCAGCCATTAGGTTAAAAGCAAGAGTTTAAGCAGCATTTTCTGGGTTTCTCTAATTTCTATGGTCAAGTCTGTTACCCTGTCTGGTCACATGTTGAGTTTAGTGCACTGAAAATAGAACTACCAGTGGGTTGCCAAAACATATAGAAATATTTGTGAAAAGAAGGGAGTTCCACACTGGAGCTCGCTGCTGGATTGATGGCAGACATCCTCTTCCTGCAATTCTCTGCTCTTTTTGGTTATTATACAATACTGGTGGTATTTTCAAGCTGTGTTCCTTTTTCACTGTTTTTTTTTTAATGGGTTCTGTTATTTTACTTCTCTTCTGCTTATGTTTTCCTTTCATTCCCCCCTCCCTTTTTTTATTATTGTAAGCTCCCGAGAGTAGCCCCACAGGCGGCAAATAAATTTAACAAATAAAATGATAAATAATACGTTTCATTAAGGGTGTTACTGTTCACGCAACATTCAAAGTAATACTATCTCTACTTCTTTAGCTCACTTTTTAAAAATAACTGGTAACATCAGGAGACTTTTTATTTATTTATTTATATAATTCACTAAGGGCTTGTGGAAAAACTTTCCAGCTTGGTCAAGTGCAGGGTGTCCAACTCGATTTCATTGAGGGCTGCACAAGAGTTTGCCCCTCATTTTGTCTTTACCTACAGTCTGTAGTTTCAGAAGTCCTGAGATAAAGAGATTAAAGATTAATGATTGACAAGTGTTATGTTTCTAATTCCTTCCTCATCCCTTAGTTGATCAAGCCTTAGTTGTAAATTTGAGAGAGGAGCATCATTTACTGTTTCACAGGGTCATAGACTGGATTAAGATACACTCATTTAAGGTATCTGCTATTTAAATCACAACAGGTTTGTGTACGTCTTTTTCACCTAAATATTTATGACTCCCTACAGGTCTGAATGGAAGACAATACCAATTAATGTCAGGTTTTATGTAACAGGTGATCTAACTTAAACCTGGTGTCAGTCTTGGAAGCCATCTTTTACTTGACGGCTTTGTTCGTGCCTGGGAATTTGGGAGGGGGGATTTCTTAATGAGTAGGAGAGTAGATTCAACAACATTCTCTCTTAAAAGTCAAGGACAAGTTACCCTGCACCTGGAGAGGAGTGTCTGGAGGAATGTCTCCAGTTGGGACGACGTTTGATTGAGCCATGTGATGGACTGGTGGATGCAGGGGATGGATCTTTGAATTTCTCTTGGGGAAGGAAAATCCCAGAACTCTCAGATTCGGGTTTTCCCAGATATGCCAATATGACTTCTCTAATAAATTCTTACTTGGATGGACTTTGTTTCTGAGCATGGAATGGTTATGGGGGAGTTTTATTGGAACGCTGACATCTGGTTTGGAATTGAATGCTGATATTATAGAACAAGAGTGCAGGAAATGGGAAATAATAGGCAATAATTTATGCCCATTTAACTATTATGTAGCTATTATGAATATTAATCTTCGAGTTCATCTATTTTTCTAACCAGAAACACATTGATCCAAAGTATTCATAACACTCCTGATACATAAATAGGGCCTCAGGGCTCATATTTTTTCCAGACTGAACCTATCAATAGTAGGAAAGTAGAATGTATAGAAGATCATACAAAACAATGTCAGACATAATTTATCAGCTTCATTATGTCCCATTCTCTACTTTTTGTTTAACATTTTGAAAATTGGGAGTTGAGAAACTGTATTTTGCACTTACAGGATAGTCATATCCAAAGGAATAAATGAACTTTAAGTTCAACAGCAAAAAAATATTTTTTTTAAATACAATTTGCCAATCTTGGATTACCTGTATAAAATTGCACAATCAAAATTGACAGTGGAGGCTAACTTTTTCTTTTATATAAAAACATTTCCTTTTTAGCTAATCCTAAAGTATCGCTTGCAACCTTTTCATTACACTGGTACCATTGTGCAACAGATGAAACAGATGCAAGAAAAATGAATGAACAATAGGTGACATTTCCTAAGATTTCCAAATCTCATGAAATTTCAGCAATAATTCTATTCAAACTCTTAGGGAAAATTCAATAATCTTAATAGTCTAGACCAGGTGTCGGTATAGGTTGCATAGGTTCACTGAAATAAATAAATAAACTTACAGGTTGTCCTTGACTTACAGCCACAATTGGGGTTAAAATTTCAGTCCTTAAGTGAAATGGTTGTTCAATGAATCATCAGGCCTGATTCTGTGACTACATTACCACAGTCATTACATAAATAATAGCAATAGCAGTAAGACTATATACCATTTCACAGTGCTATATAGCCTCTCTAAGCGGTTTACAGAATCGCCTATTGCCCTCAACAATCTGGGTCCTCATTTTACCGACCTGGGAAGGATGGAAGGCTAAATTACCTTGAGCCAGTGAGACTCGAACTACTGAACTGCTGGCAGCTGGCAGTCAGCAGAAGCAGCCTGTACTACTGCATACATGACTCAGGTGGATATTAAGCAAATCTGGCTTCCCCAATTGACTTTGCTTGTCAACTGGGAAGATCACAAATCACAGTCCCGTGACTACAAGATACTGTGTCCATTGTAAATAAATGCAAACCTGTTGCTAACCACCCAAATGGCAATTACATAGGTGCTATGATGGTTGTAAAGGTGAAAGATTGAGGGCAAAAGAAGAAGGGGATGACAGAGAATGAGGATGGAGTCACTGAAGCAGTAGGTGTGAGAAGTACCATCTACTCCAGAAGATGGTAGAGGACAGGAAGGCCTGGAGGAACGTTGTCCAGGGGGTCGCGATGGGTGGACACAACTTCGCAACTAACAACAACAAAAGATAGTTGTAACTGGAGAGAAGGCGGAGCTTTGTCTCGGTGCTACAGCTGAGATCTCGGGGCTCTGAGATCTCAGCTGATATTTTCACCCCTGGTCGGTCCTAACGGACCTAAACCGTCCCGTAGAGACGGGGATTGTGAAGGGCACAGTCCCAGGATCCCAGAGATATCGCAAATCTCTGGTTTGATCCGGGAGAAGCCCTTTTGCTGGCGGTGGAAAGGCAGCCTCCAAAGCTGCTGAAGTCGGGACAGCTCCGAAAAGAAAGTGGCTGGAGCGAGGGTGTGTCGGCTGGGTGAGAAACTTCTTTTGTATTGCAAATTGGCTGAGACCTGAAAGGATATCCTGAACAAAGAAGAAACCTGTGGCTTTATTTTTGTCTGACTGGAATCTGGTTGAGCGGCGTTTTTTAAGTGATGTCAAATTGAGGTTTGGATTCTTTCCTTACTATTTTTTTTTCTCTTTTCTGAGGACTTTAATGTGACTTTGTAGGTAACCAGATTGAATTTTTTCTTATATATATTTTTATGCTTCTTTTGATTTTTTAATTTTCTTTAGGATAGAGTCCCCCTTTGTTTCTTCTGAGTTTTGTATACATTACTCTTTTTTCTGGCTGAGGGGGGAAAAAGTATTAAGAGACTTTGCAACACTGCCAACTAGAGGCTTGAAAGTACTTTATTTGAATTGGGGAGAAATGTATAAACACTCCTTCTCAAGGACATTTTAATGTGATAAGATGGAGGGAGAGCACAGAAAAATATTATTACAGGTGTTTTCCTGGACTCTTATCAATATCTCAACACTTGAGGCTTGGCTTTGAAGCTGCTGGAGAAGAGAGTCATAATAAGAGCCTTGGTTAAATAAATAAAGTGCAGTGTGCAGTCCATATATATGTATGTATGTATGTATGTATGTATGTATGTATGTATATATATTTGTGAAACCTCTACTCGCCAGCCTTTTTGTATATTTCAATTTTAGTAATATTTTTATTTTTGCTTTTTATTTTATCCTTTTTCTTCTTTGGTTTTTTGGGACTTTTTATTATTGGATTTTTCCATTTTGGATCATAATTGACTACTCTATCAGATGGATTGAAGGTCAAAAAGAATTTGAAGTTTTTTGAAGCATTAAAATGAAAAAAAAAGTGAGAAAAAGAAGAAAGTGTTAAATGAAATAGACTGTGTGTATTTGGATTGCTTGGTGACTTTGGGACTTTTGGAAATTCTTATTTGAATGATTAAAATCATTTGGGTCGTTTAATTTTTTTCTTTTTTTTTACAATGGCATTACTTATGGATGAACTGAAAATGGAATTTATAAAATATAATCAAGAGAAACAAGAAGGGAAGGATTCTTTTGGCTCTATTTTTCATTTTTTAGAAATGGCAATTTCTACATATGAGAAACTACAAGAACAAGAAGATTGGGATGAAGAAGAAACCATCCTTAATGAACAAGCAACTTTATTTGGGGAAGAAAGGGGAAAGAGGAGAAAGAGAATGGAGAATTTAAGACTTAAAAAAACAACCAAAAAAGGGAAAAACAAGGTGAAAAGTGGACACAATATCAGAAAGCAACAGAAAAGAGGAATACACAAGAGGGTGGAGATTAAGAGACAAGGGGGTAAAAAGGGTAGAGGGGAGAAACAAGGGAGGAAAGAAGGGAAGAGAAGCTACAAAGGTTTGAAACTAGATGTAAAGAAACAGATTTTATTTAGAGATAATGGGTAAACATATAACTGAAAAAGAGATTCTGCAAAGGTACATAAGATTGTGTTGTTGTATCTGTATTTGAAATAATGTTAGAAAATTGGAATAATATATGATTATAAAATGGGACAAAATATTTAATGTAACTTAGCGAAATTTTTTTTTTAAATAAAATAAATGAAATTAAATATGAGAGAATTGAATTAAAGAAAGTAACTAAGCAAAATCTATAAGTGTTCCCATAGAAGTATGATATTTATTTAGAAAGGATTGTGTAAAATGTTTAAGACTTAAATGAATATTAATTTTAATGATATAATTTCAATTGCTATGGATTGTTGTTTTAATTATATTATATATAAAAAAAAAACTTTTTTCTTTCTGTTTTAAAATATTGAGTTTATTTTTAGAATGTATTACGCAGAATCCGAATGAAAATTATGTGTTATGTTAAGCTTTAAAATTAGGGGAAGGATAAGTATGACAAGGCATTATACTCCAATCAGTCATTACAGAAGAAATTTTGTGTTAATGAGAAAAAATAATAGACAGATGAAACAGGACAGACAAAAGATATAAGTATAATGATTTAAATTGAGATGAAATAAATATAATAGAATTAAGAGAGTGAAAAGAGGGGAGAAGCTATATAGAAAATGTAAAATAGTAAATAAGAAATGGAATTGCTATATAAAAGTAAACATGAACTTGAATTTATGTCTGTACAAAAAGATGTAACTCGGGATCAAACTGCCGTCCAAAAAGATATTTTATGTTTTCTATGTTTTGTGTTTTGTTGGTATATGTTTGTTTGTTAAAAAATTAATAAAAAATTTTTCAAAAAAAAAAAGATAGTTGTAACTGCAAGGACAGGTAATATGTCACTTTTTCTAAGGCTGTTAAAACTACGATCTGTTGGTAAACAATGGTTGTAAGTCAAAGACTACCTGTAGTTAGAAGCAGCTTACCTGACCCACTGATTTAATGTAATTTCTAACCAATCAAATATAATCTGAACGTTAAACCAACGTTCCTTCCTTCCTTTCCTTCCTTCCTTACTGTTTCTTTGCCTTCCTTCCTTCTTTTTCTTTCTTTTCCTTCTTTCTTTTCCTTCCTCCCTCCCTCCTTCCCTCCCTCTAATAAATCTTTCAATTAAATTAAGTGCAGACAAATTAATTACATATAACAGGAAAAAAAGCAAGAAGCACACTTACAGAAGTTAATGATATATTAGTGGTTGTTTTATGGACTCAATAAAAGATCAAAGAACACAGAAAGACAGGGTCTCAGTTTGGGGAAGGTAAGAACCCAACCTTTTTTAGCTACAACTTCTGTTTAAAAAGGATCGGTACCTTTTCCTGGTCAAAGCTGGTGTGCCCCAAGGAGAGGGGAGAGAAGACTCATTGGTCAGGCAAGGAGGAATCTGCTCAGCACGACTACAGACAAAACAGACACAGAGGGGACATAGAGAAGTTAGAAGAGAGAACAGGAGGCTGAAAGCTTTGTTAGTTTTACAGTTTCACCACGAGAAATGGATTTTTCAGGAGGAACTCGAAAAGATGACAAAACATTCAAACAAACGAAAACAGAAACATAGGAAGCTTTCAAAGACATATATAGACTAAGCAAAATTCAAGTTTAACAATGATTCGTGCATTAAGGCGGAAGTGCTAGACTGAGCTGTTAACAATGGTTTCTTCCCGTCCTGACAATGTGGATTGTTTAGGATTTGGGAAAAGACAATAGAGATCACATTTTAGAACACATAATGTGAGCATATACTATTAATTTCATCATTAGGACTAATACAGCACTCTATAATACAGTAGGAAGTTTTCAAAAAGAAAGTTGCTCAAGTAAGATGAGGAAACAATAAGAGGAAAGGAAAAAGAGAGAGAGATACTTATGCAACAATTTTAGTCCAGATTTCTTAAATTTCAGCATCAGAAAATACCAACTATTGAGAAATCTGAAAATGCTTTAAATATATAGTGTATGACATTTTAAAAAAAAAGAACTAACATCAGTGAAAAATAACTTATTTATACATATGCTTACATTTAAAGGAATACTTAAAAGTTGTTATGACTAGACATTAAATATACAGTGCCTTTATCCTTAAGTCTGAGTCTTTGTGTTAAGATCACAATATATGCTGCACAAATAGCATCAAGATTCAAAATCCTACAATACAGCTCATTTTTTTTCTATCAAGAAGAAAGCAATGAAAAAAGTATAGGCAACAGTCAACAGTACAATAATGTATATTTTAATGTATCAATATCTATTGTAAGGAATACCAGTATTTCCAGAAATCAAATACTTCAATTGCTCTTAACTACTGTAAAAATAAGACATGTTCCAACAAGCATTATTTTAATTCCAAAAACCTTCACAACTCATATATTATTTAAAGTACAAATTTGCCCCTGCTTTTAAATATTGATGTGTGATTTTAAAAAACAGAATAAAACAAACCCTCTTTTAAACCAAGGTTTAAAAGCTTTAAAAGTTGGTTTTGCTTGCTTGTTTTATTCCAAATAAAGAACATACAAAGGTTTAAAAGAGGGTACGTTTTTGGGATGAATCCAAAGTTATGAATAAATGATGTTTCTATGGATGATGGCACTTCTAAGCTTTCAAACACAAAGGTATTATTTCAGCAAAACTATTTGATGCTCCACAAATATTATTCTACAAAAGCCCCTATCCTTCTTTGCCAACATTCAGATAACACAGGCAATCATTACTACAAAAAACACCCAAATTCTTTCTCCAATACAATTCCCTGCTGTAAATTGTGCATGCAATGTAGCTATAAAATGAAATTACAGAGACATAAATCATTGGCAGTAAAGAGCTGGGACATAAAGAAAACGGCTGGCCTTCATCCATCTTAAAGAGCGAGCACTGCACTACGTTAGCCTTCTCCAGACTAATATTGTATACATGACACGGATTTCAATCTTCCAAAACACAGGACAACCAATAGAAGAAAATATTTGTGGCTCAGGGTTGAACTGGTACTTTCTGAGCAAGGTTGTTTTCTTGCAGACAACATACCTGTCGAAAGAATCTGTGGTGACTTTGTAGAGGTAAATAAAGAGCTTGCTGCAGTGCTTTAGAGTGGGCGAGACGGTATCCATGGAGAGCAGGTCATCTTCCAATAGTTTTTGAAATGGCTGGGTATTGGAAGGGAAGACATTCACGGGACTTAGTTTTCTGGAGTCTGAGAAGCAGCCAAGCAACCTTACGGCATCCGCCAGCTTTTCATACTGGATCTCTGTTCTGAAGAAATGCGAGTTGGCTGGCTCATAACGCATGGCCGCCGTCAAGGTACACAGCACCGTGTGGAGAAGTTCGAAGACTTGATTCTGGTTCACTTTCTCCCAGCCGTTTTTGGGGGGAGAGCATAAGGACCGCTCCATGGCAACCAACAACGAGGTGATATATACAAATCCACCAACTTTCCGGAAAACTGTTCTCGTCCGATGGCTCTCCTTTAATACCGAAAGCAAGGCCTATGTGGATGTTTAAAATATGGCAGTATGAATAAGACAGCACAGGGATTCTTCGGCATTTGTTAGATGCATCTCAGCACTGACAGATTAAAAACAATAGCACTTTGACTTATCTATTACTACGTAGATAGTAGTAGATTAGATTACTATGGCATAAATTACTATGGCACTTTTTGACCATAAAAGCATATTGTCCCCAACAACCTGGGTTCCCCCAAAGGTGCTTTTTTTCAAGAGGCAACTGGACTTTCTGGTTTTTCTCATCCAAGAAGCTTTTCCAGCTCTGAAGCTGAAGAACTGAACTTCTTGGATGAGAAGCGAAATGTCTTCAAAAGAAAACCAGAAAGTCCAATTGCCTTTTGAAAAAAATAGCACCTTTGGGACAACCAAGACCTGGAGGACTGAGAATCTCTACAGACATTTAGCGAAATCAGGCTCCTCATTTTAGCAACCTTGGAAAAATGGTCAAAGTCATCCAAGGAACTGAACAACCAGAGTTTCCAATTTACAAAAGCCAATCCTGGTCAATACTATCCCTTAGTCATTTCTACATTATGTTAAAATATATGTTCTGATTAGGAATAACAAAGTATCAGAGTTGGAAGAGATCTTGGAGGTCTTCTAATCCACCCCCCTGTTCAGACAGGAAACACTATAGCATTTCAGACAAATGGTTGTCCAATCTCTTCTTAAAAACTTCCAGTGTTGGAGCATTTACAACTTCTGGAGGCAAGTTGTTCCACTGATTCATTGTTCTGTCAGGAAATTTCTCCCTTGTTCTAAGTTACTTCTGTCCTTGATTAATTTCCACCCATTGCTTCCTGCCCTGCCCTCAGGTGCTTTGGAGAATAGCTGGACTCTTCTTTGGGGCAGCCCCTGAGATATTGGAACACTGCTATCATGTTACCCCTAGTCCTTCTTTTCATTAAACTAAACATACCCAATTCCTGCAACTACTCTTTTTAAATCACTTGAATAATGAAATAAGTATTCTGTGCTAGTTCTAGGACATTCATTAAATTCAACTCAACTATCTTTCTCAGATTTATTGTGCAAACTTGATCTTGTGTACTTCACGAATGTCTAAACATTTTATTTCTTCAGTTTACATTTGTTATTTGGGTCATAAAATGAAAACTTTCAGAGCACGCACATATTTTGACATAACAATTTTAAACCTTGCAACTAATTTTCAGAACAATTATATCTGATTATTGTGATGGCAAGATTCATTTTATGAAATAGTAGGAAAAAAAATAAGAATTGCGTACGTACTCTTAATATATCAGTCTTCAGCTGCAATTCTGTGGGGGGAGCGGAGTGCATCAAACCTAAGAGAGTCCCCATGTCATCATCACCACTTGGTGACAACACCAGCTGCTGGATTATCATCAGTGCTTGCTGCCTACACTGTGGATATTTTACGATGTTATGTACACACCTTGCTCCGCCAAACTCCCTGAAGATGCCTACAATGTAAACAAGTGAAAAGGAATAGTTGCAATAATACCACTAGAAATTCAAAGACTGGACTATTAACTGCCATAATGATCTATCATCATCATCATCATCATCATTTAACAACCCCTTGTGGGGTCAAGTATGGCCAACTGAATGGAGCTAGCAGAGCATTTAATGGCTGGGTGCCCTTCCTGTTGCTAATGCAGAGTTTTCTTCAGCAGATATATTCTCATTGTGCCCAGAAAGAGAAATATCTGCCTCTACATAGGATCGAACTCACAGCCTGATTGTGAGGCGAGAACTCCACCTCTAGGTCACTGCACCATTCTGCATAATGATCTATAATGGCTGCCAACTCAAAAATGCCAGTAAGCATTCTAAATCAGGAACAGCAGCGTTGCCAAAAGTTATAAAATTCAAAGAGACTGCAATTGTGGCAAAAACTATGTATTTTGTTAATCAGTTATTTTCCACTTATGGGTCTATAGGTAAAACAAATCTTGTCCAATGCATCTTATCTCATTTTTCTGATTGGGTAACTTTAACAGATTGTGGGGATGTTGCACGGATAATATATCTTGACTTTAAGAAAGTATTTGATTAAATTCACCATGACATTCAATTATTAAATTAGCTAAGTTTGGTCTGGTCAGCATGACAAGATAACACTCAAAAACCAAAGTCAAATAATGTTGATCAATAATGTCTAATCAAACTGGAATGAGATACAAATTTGGTGTGGGGAAATGACACACAATCAATCTTAGGCCTTCTACTCTTTCTTATTTTTATTAATATTTGAAGAAAGAGATGGAGAGAATGCACATTAAATCTACACAATAGAAAATTGGGTAGAATAGCTAATCCTCTAGAAGACAAAAATAGTTTTAACTGAAAACAATGGAAAGATATATGAAACAATTGTAAATTCTTCACATGGGCAAGCAAAAATTAAATCCACAGTAATAAAATAGTCTACACATAGCTTCTAATAATACCTATGGTGAAAATGTTGGAATAGAAATATGGGTCAGAAATATAATGTGATTCCAAAAAAGGGCAAATGTAATTTAGTTTGAATCAACAGAAATAATGGTTTTTAAATCACAGGAAGCATTTATTCAAATTTATTCTGCATTGGTAAGACTCCCATCCTGAGTACTAGATACAGCTCTGGACAATTTCCTTTAAGAAGCATCCCAAGAATCCGAAGCATCTTCAAGAATGATCAGGGAACTAGAAACTATCCTGTGAAGAGAGTTTTAAGGATTTGGGCATGGCTTTAGAAAAGATTAGAGGGAGAATATTGTGCCATTCTTCAAATATTTGAAAGGATATAAGATAGAAAAAGGTTCATAGTCCTTCTTCTCTTGCACCACAATATAGGAAGGTAGGTTTAGGTTGAATGGTCGGTATGACAAGATATATCTAGCTCATTAGGAAAAATGTCCTAACAGGAGGATTGAAAAACTAGCAACAACTATATAGAGAAATGGTGAAGGTGTTCAAGAGGAAATTAAGACAATCATGTTTTGATTTGGATTTCTGGATTGAGTGGGATGATCTAAATGGCCTTTCCAATTCTATATCATACAATTCAAGGTCCTTTGAAAACAATAAATATCTAAATATTTTTTTCAAAAGCTAAAGCTAATTATTCAAGTAAAGCTATGTCTTGGCCTTGGGTTATGTGAAAGATTCTGTTTCTTGGCTTTACTATTAATTGATTAATCATCATGACTGCTGTTTATACTTATTTATTTTGTGGATGTTTTTATTGTTTTAATGTCCTTTAAACTGTTTTAGAATTTTATCATCATTATACAGGTACTGTAAACAGATACATAAAATTTCATTTATCTCAAAAGCCTTATAAATGATAGGGAAAGGATTACAAATTGCTTTCCATTTTACTTTTTAAAAAGTGAATGCATTTTCAAATACTTTAATATAACCTTGTAAACAATGATTTACCTTTTGCAACAATGACAATTGCTAAGGGAAATGACCAACTGACCTTGACCAAATCTAGTTACTATTTATTTTATTTCAATCATGGACTAGCATAAAGTTAATATAGCATTACTTTTATGCTCGTCTATGTCTTAATAAAAACAAATACTAAAAATGCTGAACGAAATAAGTCTTCTGCTACTAATAATCTTTTTTTCCTTCAAACAATTGGTTTCACATCTCAAAAAACCCACATAAACATGCAGTCCAGAATAGAGTTAAATACATTTCGAGAACAAACATCATCACCTAAGGGTTATTGCTCATTTCTTTCAACCAGTCATTTGTCAAATACCTGCATTTGTGTTTGATCCTTGGAGTAATGCTGTCAAGGTCTCCATAACCAGCAAAGCAAGTTGTTTTTGGTCTTCAATTGAACTGTTATTTTTGGTGTCGCCTACAAAAACAATTTTAAGAAGCTACAGTAGAAGAATATGCTTTCCCTTCACAACATACATCCATTTCATTCTGCCACTTAACACGTGCAAATGTATTTTTTCGGTTTTATTATACTCATTAATTCTGAATGTCACTGCTACTTAATATATGATACCCTATGTAAAATTGCTACGAATATGAGCATTGGTGCAGCAGTCAGCTTTTGAGCACTGATTTATTACAGCGTCATATCGTTGTATAAAACATCTATTGGACAAGGGCACACAATTTATAGGTGTGGCCACAATGCATCAAATACTGTATTTCACATATAAGTATTGGACAGTAGACAGGAAGGTTCAAAATTTTCTTTTGGGGGAAGTTTTACCCTTGGAGAGAATGTCAAAATAACCATATAGAGCACAGGTGTCAAACTTGCAGTGTCACGTTGCCATCACATGACGTATTGCAACATTTTTCCCCTTCGTGGAGCTGGGGTGGGCTACAGGCTGCCAGTTTTACGCACCTGATATACAGTGGAGCCTCAGGGCGCAACCATAATCTGTTCCCAGACTCTGATGGCGACCCAATTTGGTCGTGTCCAGGAACACGACTGACTGTGCATGAGTCTAGTCAGAAAAATTGATGCCAAAGGGAAAACTGGCGCGGAAAGGGAATCTTTCAGCAACAATTTTTATTCACTCCCTGATTTTTGAATTGTAACCTGATTCAAAAATCGGGTGGATTTTTTGTTCGTCACCCGATTTCATGACCCAAGGTTCCACTGTATTTATAGTTTGCATCTCCAGTAATACCAAAAATAAAAATAAAAAATAGAAAGTGAGGTGTTTTTTAAAAAAAAAATCCAACTGAAAGTAGATTTTAAAGAAAGGGGGAAAAGTGGGGATGGGATCTACCTTGATCATTCAGGGCCTGTGTAGGATCTTTCAAAAGAGCAGCATACTTGTGCAAGAGATTCACCATCACTTCCAGAAGTCCCACCTCCCTGAAAACATCCTTAAAAATGTAGTCATGCCGCGTGAACTTAAGCAGAGTCCTTGTGGCAATAATGCTACAGGAATAGGAGGTGCTGGATTTTAAGAGGATACTGACGCTGATCAGTTCTTTGCATGGTATGTAATTCAAGCTGAAGATGACAAATTCAAGCATCTCAAAGTATTTTGTCTGTACTTCTGGAAGCTTTGAAATTTTCTCCGCAAACTGAGACAAAGTATGTTGGGATTCCAGGATGAAATAGTTGGCGTTATCTGCAATGTATATATTCAAAATGGCATCAAGGATAATTTGTGCAAGGTAGCTGGTTTTTGCTTTAAGAAAAGCATTCTGTAGGACTGAGAAGGCCTGGATATTCCTCACGTTGTGACCTACAAGAGAGAAAGAGAGAGAGAAAGTAAATATATATACATATATTCCTCACATTGTGACCTATGAGAAAGAGTGTGTGTGTGTGTGTCTATGTGTGTGTGTGTACACACACACACAATTAGCCTTCTCCATAGTAGGCAGGACAGGAATCTGAAATGGATGCGAAGAAAGTTTGTTGAGGTTTGGGAAAAGTGTACGAGTAGCCAGCATAGAGTGAATGCAAAGGAGATGGGGGACGCTTACCCCAGCAACTTGTGACATTCCCTGCCAGCTTCCCCAATGACCTTCTGGGGAAGCCAGCAGGAAAGGTTACAAAGGCTGATCATGTGATTGTAGGGTGCTAGGCAACCAGTGGTAAGTGCAGATGAGCCAAGCACTCAGATTGCGATTAACCATGAGGGATACCGGGGATGGCTGGAACTCCCAGGAGGTCCGGTTATAATCACCATTTGTTTGGCGCTGTTGTAACTTTAATTGGTTGCTGGACAAATGGTCCAAGATCAAGGATTACTTGTATACATCAAATAGATTTTAATTTAAATACCATTTAAACAATTTAAAGCTCTAAAAACAATCATTCAAAATGATTTTATAAGATTCTGATTGGTCTATGAAGCAAAGGAGCATATTCTAAGGAATATTTTCATGGATAAAAAATAAAATTATTCTGGAGTCAATGTAAGCACATGACTAAGAATCTTAGAACAGAGGTTTTTTTTTAAATAGAATTATTATAAAAACCCAGGACAATATACTGTCAATGTTATTATGCGTGTAAAAGGTGGACAAGAATAGCAGTACCTTTGCCTGCAGGTTGTGGAACTGCAAATCCAGGCAGTAAGAAAGGTGCCCCTGTAGTAACGCCAGCTGGTTTTAATTCATTCACACCATATGTTGTTAATGAGGTTATCAGGTTAACTAAATCCTTCAAAGCATCCTTGGATTCTGCCTCTTTTGCTTGTTCTAACCTTCAGGAAAAACACACACATTTATTGAACAAAAAACAATGGATTTCTCTGGATTAAAATCTGGAATGTTGTAATAAATTATTTAATAAAACCAGTTGATTTCAAATACAATTTTATTCAGTATCGTTCCAAAGTTAAAGTTCAGGACTCATTATAACAGGAATCTTTTAGAAACCTGAAGGCAATTTTAAGCAGATCCACACCAAAGATCTGTCTCAGAAGCTATAGTAAGGTCTTACATGCCCTCCTAAATGAAATTTTCAAAACAAAATGTTTATTGAGTGAACATGGGAGGAAAAGAGGTAATATGGTCTACATATTCCATAATACCATTTACCTTTAAGTAATTTCTCTTTCTATCCCTCTGTGCTCTTTTAAATGAAACATAACTTGCTATTCAAAACACTTCACATTTAATGCATGCAGCAAACATCCATATTTATTTCACAAGCATCTGCAATGAAAACTGCCCCTATGTCATCATCAGAGGGAATCATATTAAGGGAAACCTCTTTGGATAAACAGGGGGATTGATTCACAAGAATATACAAATTAACTTCATTGGGTTTTTCATTAATGTATTGTGTCAGTATGGAGGAGTTACTATTGACACCATAAAATTATCTCATCTTGTTAGATGGCAGTGTTGTAATACAAGGAAGAAGCTACTTCTCATTTTAAAAAATCCCCACAAATTGCTTGGAGGAATATATAGATAGACTAGTCCTATACCTGTGCTTCGCTACGAAACTATGTGATTAGGCTTAGTTTTTGGGGAGGAAAATAAGGGGGGGGGATTGTGCCTCTGCATCCATTGGTATTATTCTGGCTAGCATCCTGTCAGTGTGTGAGAGTTGAGGGCTGTTTGGAAACTGAAACATGGAAATTGAAACAGTATTTGCTGTGTGAGCAAGGAGACAGCAAGGAGTGGCTTAGCTCAACTGTTCTCTACTAAAGCTGGTTGGCTGCTGTGATACTAAAACTGAAATTGAAACTCCTCTCCTCTGCTTGTATTTTGCATATGGAAGAGATTTCTTTTCAGGTGGGGAGGTGAAGTGGAACTCCTTAGCATCAGAGCATGTTAATAATAATATAGGAAATACTAATGCTCTGGTGGTCATTTCGAAAAATCCTTTCTTAATGAGCATCTAGAAGCCAAGAGGAACATATGTGCCAAATTTCAAGTTTATAGGCTTTACGGTTCTTGAGATTTTGTGATGATGCGTGACTGGTATTTTGCTTTTATATAATATATATATTTATAATATATATATATATATATAGTTAAAACTGTTGTAGCAACAAATCCCCAACACCTTTTTTGACTTTGAAGAGAATGTCCAAATATCCATTAACTTAGAAAGGCAGGACAAAAATGCCCAAATTCTGAATCACCGGTATACATTCCATAAAGGTTTAGTGTATACTACAGTAATAAGTAAATTGGTTGTAGTCGGTTTTCTTCTTGACTGCAATACAGTTTCTAGAGTGACTGAGTGATTGAGAGTCTACTGCTGAATAAGCCAAATTCTAGAAAAAGGGGTTGAGAATCTGGAGAGCTTAGATTTATAGCCACGCCAGTCTAAGACTACCATAAACTAATGAGTGAGCTTTGGCAATGCTCCCATTCTGCCTGCACAAACACACAATAAGCAGTTGTGGTCCTCCTCCTTCTCTGCATTTACAGATTAAAATTATTAATATTTAGCATTATATATTTTTCTTCAGCCATAATCATATTGAAACAATTTGGTTTATTTATTATTGGGAAGTGGTTGCACAAATTACTTTATCATGTTAGGGCCATACTATACTGCAGAATTTGATAAGGTAAATACTTAAAAACAAAAGTAAAACATGATATCAGCAGATGGACTGGTATTCTCAAATAAATCAAATAAATACATACTGATTACTGCGCTTACCAAAGAAGGGAACTGAAATTGGTTTGCCGTTCAAAAAAAAATTGAGATTAGTTTATGAATTATTATCAATGCTTTATTTCAGATTAGATTTACAAATTAGGCTTTCTAAAATCCAAACCACTTGAAGGACAATTAAATTTGATTAGAAGGTCCAAGACAATGTGCGCTAATCCTTTCATAAATTTCCCCACTTTATCCTTGCTTATATCGCTGAAAACGTTTCTTCATGAAACGCCTAAGAATAACCCATCTTTTCTACTAATGTCAAAAATAAAGACATAAATTAAATTTTGCAAAATAAGTTAGAAAAGGTATGGGATAAAGAAAAAGCCTGATCTCTTTCTCATAAGAAAAGAGAAAAGTAAATGATAATTAATTTTATTTGTTAATATGTTTGAAAGATTAATGTAAACTTCCCTTTTTCAAAAGAAAACACTGCATATCAGGGATCACGTTATAAATCCAAGTCTTAGATCTGTGAGTAAGATACTATTTCCAGTATTATTTATAAGAAAGAAGCAATGAAAGTAGAGTCCCAAAGGTGCTTTTTCAAGAAGCAACTGGACTTGGATGAGAAGCGAAACATCTTCAAAGAAAAACCTGAAAGTCCAGTTGCCTCTTGAAAAAGTATCTTTGAGACAACCATGACCTGGATGACTGAGAATCTCCATAGACAATAAAAGTGGAGGTTTGTTCTCCGAGCTTGTGGTTAGTTTCCAAACATTTCATTACCCTGGCTAGATAACATCTTCAGGAGACTTTAGGGAATGTCAGTGTTGGTGTTCTTCTGAAGAATATCAACACTGACATCTCCTGAACTCCACTAAAGATGTTACTAGCCTGGTAATGAAATGTTTGGAAACCAACACACAAGCTCGGAGAACAAACCTCCATTCTCATTCGACACCCGAGCTACAGATATTCACCACTGTTGCAAAGAAGCAATGTTAAAATAAAAAAGTTATCATCAAAAAAAATTGATAGAACATTATATTAGGTATTTCTTATTGAACTAGTACTAGAAACTAAAACAGTCTCTGTGGGATAGTACTATTTTAACATAGCCTAATCAGGTGGTTAAATTTTTCACATGCAGATTCACAATCATATTTTATTTACAATATTTATACGTTGGGTAAGGTGCCTCACTTAAGCAAGAAGACATACTTACAAATATGATCTGCATACCTGAGTAAAAGATCAAAAAGAAAATTATATCCTTGCCATATCCTAAAATCATCTAGCAGCGTTTGAGACACATCACTGGAGTCTTTGAGGAAACAGGATAACCCAGCAAACATTTCAACTATTTCTAAGGGAGAAAGATCATCAGATTGCTGCATGTTCTGAACACACGTTGAGAGGCATTCCTTTTCTGAAAACATATTAAAGGAAAAAAATTACCTCAAATGATGAATATTGGAAATGCTCAAGGATTCACTATGAGGTAATTTTAACGATTGAAGCAGATTTCAAGTTAAGTGAAGTACAAATAAATATAATCTGTTAAGAATACTTCCCGAATATAAAGAAACACACATGCTACATCATTCACATATTTTCCTCATTTTAGAATGCTAGAAAAGAAGCAGGGCATAATTCTCCCATATCTGGACTGCACAAATTAATGTGACCAACAGATGGCAGTTGGTCAAAAGGCAGACCAACAGAAAAAAAGCAACTCACTGCTGCCATCCAGTGGATATCTAAATATTTGCAGAATAATTATGTTACAAACCAGGGACATCTGTACAGGTTCAAATATGAATTTGAAAACTTTATTCTTTACTAAAGGCAATTGTTCAACCATCTCCTTCATTTACACAATCTTTTTTGTAGCTGATTGGAGTGTTGATGGCTATCAATTAAGTTGTTGACAGGGTGGATAAAAATCAATGCTTTATTTTACAAAATAAAAACCATCCGATTTTTCAAATTTTAAATTGGATTTTTTTGATTTTTATCAGATTTATTTTAATAAAATGCTTTTGGAAAGAATCAATCTAAAGATAGTTTTCTATTTAAGATATATTAATAGTTTAGTTTATTCAGCAAGAAATGGAGCTTAGTTATGTAGCATGAGGTTGTACATTCTGCAATATTTACATTTTTGGTAAACTCATTCAATGAATCCAAGTTCTGCAAGTTGAGATAACATGCATTGCATTGATGCATTCACACAATTTCACAACAGAGATGACAGTTGAACTTTAAAAATATTACTTAAATTGAGTTGATTTAAATCAAGCCTTTTTACTAGTGATTTAAATCATGGTTTAAATCTTGATTTAAACACCCTGGTTGTCGACTGTTGTTTCCTTGTGCAGTTAAGAAGCCCTCACCTCCTAAGTATTTGATAAACTGTTAGTAAATCAGCATTCCTATTAACTGGTTGTTTTTGGTATTTTGAAGTTTCTGAACAATTGTCTCCGCATTTATACTTAAAAGTTTTTGAACTGTCTGCAAGTAATTGAACTGAACTGCAGTTGCAAAGAAAACAACATGTCCTTTGTTGTGATCTTTATGCCATATAAGTATAAGTAAGAAGAATCTGACTTACAGACCTGCCTAATCATAACATTATCCAATCAAATGTAACATTGGCATCCGAGTACGGTATCAAAAATTAATGGTGGAGACTAGCTCAACAAATGACAAAGTGAAAGGACAGCAAAATGACTTAAAAGCCAGCCATCAACACACCCCAATCGACTAAAAAAAAAAAATGCACACAACAAGCACTATAAATATCACACACAGAACAGCACACACTCTGCTAGAGAGAAGTTCCCTGAGGGTGGGTTCCAGGATGAGTCCAAAAGCTTGGAAGACAAAAAAGGGCGTTGGTACTTACCTGATATGCCCGTTCTCTTTGAGCTGTGAAGAGCATCCAGTAGTGGGAGGTGCTTAGTCTCCGCATTCACAGGCTGAGCTTGATTTGTGGAACGCTCCTCCTCCATCATGTGACTCCTCAGCGTTCCCCAGTTTTGGCGAAGACGAGAGAAAAAAGCGCTCTCATCCTCACATACAAAAAAGTTCATTGGCCGAAACAGGACCCCACCAGATGGAAAAAAAGGGTGGGGCTGGATGCTCTTCACAGCTCAAAGAGAATGGGCGTATCAGGTAAGTACCAACGCCCTTTCTCCTATGAGCTGTTCAGAGCATCCAGTAGTGGGACATACCAAAGCTTGGCCTGTCCTATGGGAGGGACTCCATCTGGTCTGGAATCTCTTCCTGATCTCTGTGGACCCATTGCAGAACTCTTCTGCCAAAGGAAGCCTCAGCAGAAGCAAACACATCAATTTTGTAGTGTCTAATGAAGGGCGATGGGGAAGCCCAAGCCGTGGCCCGATAGATTTGTTATTGATGCTTGTGTGACCCATGCTGCCGAAGTTGCTGCACTCCTTGTTGAATGAGCTGTTATGCCCTTAGGCACATGCAGAGATTGGGTCTGATATGTTTTTGCTATTGCAGCCCATATCCAATGGCCTATCGTAGATGGTGAGACCTATGCAACCTTGAGTATTGGGCTGAAAGAACACAAATAAAGCCTCCAATTTCCTAAAAACCACTGTACGCTTGATATAGATTCGCAGTGTACGCCTCACATTAAACTTATGCCATTGCCTTTCCATCCCCTGTGATGGACTGGGGCAAAAATTTGGAAGAATAAGCTCTTGTGCTCTATGAAAGGCCGAATTGACCTTGGGCATAAATGTGAGATTGGGGCGAAGAACCACTCGATCAGCATGAAAACGCAGAGATCTTGTCTAATAAGACAAGGCTGCAATTTCCGAAACACAACTCGCGAAAGTGATCGCTACAAGGGAAACTACTTTGTACATCAGAAGTGGAGACTTGACGTTTTCAAAGGTTCAAAAGGTCCCTTAGTCAGAGCCACAAGGACCTTGATAAGGTCCCAGATGGGATAATGGTGCACTGCTAGAGGGCGGAAATTGGAGGCTCCTTGAGGGAAAACCTTAGGTATGGATGATATGAAAGAGAACTGAGGCCCTCGCAAGTGAGAACTGATGCCAAGGCCGCCACCTGCTTTTTTTAACGTATTAAGTGACAACCCCTTATCAAGTCCCTCCTGTAAAAACTCTAGAGTCTGAGCAACAGAGGGAGAGGCAGGATCAATTTGAAACTTACTACACCCTTTTGCAGAAGGTGGGCCATGTGGCATTGTAAATGCGAAATGTTGAGGGGCGTCTGGCCGCTAGGATAGTGTCGATAACCCTATTGGAGAGCTTTCCACCCTTCAAACCATTCCGCTCAACCTCCAGACGGTCAACTGTAACTATTGAGAGTCCAGATGTTGAAGGGGCCCCTGAGTTAATGAGTTTCTGTCTGATGGAATTCTCCAGGAGGGAGCTACCAAGAGACTGCGGAGGTCTGCGAACCATGGCCATCTGGCCAGTAAGTTGCTACTAGAAGTAATTCCGCTCTCTTGTCTAATAACTTCTGGATGACCTTGGGAACCAGCAGAAGTTGAGGGAATACATACAGGAGACCCGGGGACAACTACAGCGGAGCGAGTTGAAATTCTCCGCCCCTTGGGATGGGTACCTGGAAAAAATCTTGGGAGCTGAGTGTTGAGAGGGGAAGAAAATAGGTCCACCACCGGCTGACCAAATGTCCGTGCCGCTTCTTGAAACAGAGATGGGTGGAAGCACCACTCCGATTGATCTATGGTGGTCCTGCTTAGCCAGTCTGCCTGTGCATTTGACAGACCCTAAATGTGTTCTGCCTTGATGGAAAGTATGTTCTCTGCCCAGCGACACAGGAGCTCCGCTTCCCACATTAGCTGCTTCGATTGTGTGCTCCCCTGCTTGTTTATGTGAGCTTTGACTGTTACATTGTTTGTCAGTATCAGTATGTGCTGACCATGTTACCTAAGGGAAGAAGTTGCGAAGGGCCAGGTGTATTGTGCGAAATTCCAGCCAGTTTATGCTGCACGACTGTACTATGTAAGACCATCTGCCTTGGGTTGAGTGACTGAACGTGAGCTCCCCATCCAAACAGACTGGCATCTGTGGTGATGGTGAGCCTTTGTGGCTCCTTGAAGAGACAGCCTCTGTTGATAATCGGTTTGGACCACCAGAGGAGAGATATGAGAACCTTGGGTGGAACCCTGACTTTGTGTTTGGAGTTGCTTCGGCCGGATCGCTGGTATGGTGGCAGGAACCACTGGAGGGATCTAGTGTGAAGGCAGCCCCAAGGAATAATAGAAATATATGAGGATCATTTTACCCAACAATTTTGATAGGTCCATTAAGGACCCCTTCTTAAGCAACCTCATCTCCTTAACCAATTTTTGAATGCTATTTAGTCTATCTGGTGACAGATAAACCTTGCCTTTCACGATGATCGCCCCTAAATGGATTATCCAAGTCGATGGAGTTAATTGACTCTTCTTCCAATTTATTAAGAAGCCATGCTCTAGTAGGGATAGTAATGTGTTCTGAGTGTCTACGACTGCCTAATGAGCGGAAGGAGATAAAATCAAAATAAGTCAAGATAACACTGGAGGCGTACCGGGATGTTCCTGGGTGGGCAGCTATCACCGCGAGGACCTTGGTGAAGGTCCTGGGGGAGGAGGCTAATCCGAATGGAAGGGCCACAAATTCAAAATGGTGGTTATTGTAGCAGTATCTCAGAAATTTATAATGGAAGGGCCAAATATCAATGTGCAAGTACACCTCCATCAATTTATGGGCGTGAGTACGTCCCCTTTCCTGATACCCAGTAATATTAATTAGAGGGTATGCATTTTAAATTTGCGATATACTAAGAAACAGTGGAGACATTTCAAATCTAATATCGCTCTCCAACCCCACCCCCCGAATATATATATATTTTTGCACAACGAAAAGATGTGAATAAAAACTTTGTCCTCGTTGATTGGTCGCTACTGGTTGGATGGCTGGAATATCCAGCATATGTTGGACAGTGGAATCCATGAGATTACGCTTGACCGGGTCTCTGGAAGGAGGGTATGACATGAAGGGATCTGGAGAATTGGATCTAACCTCCAGCATGAGGCCAAATCTAACTGTATCCCTGACCCAGGTGTCAGAGGTAGAAGAATCCTATTGGTCAGCGAATAACTTGAGGCATCCGCAATGGGAATTGGGTCCCGGGAGTTATCTTGGTCGCCGGAAGGGATTGCTCCCTACTCCCCGATCGGATCTTTTGGATTGACCATCCCTTCTACCTCTGTCCACTGAGACAGACCTATCTGGTTGTTGTCCTGGTCTAACTGCTGGGGGTCTCTGGTATCTGGAAGAGAAGGATCCCGGATAGAACGATCAAAAAAGATCCCCTCTGAAAGGACTGGGGGCTTCTAGAATCTGACTTCCGAAAAAGAGGAAGGGAGAATTTTCTTCTTGTTGCATGTTTCAATTAGTAGCGGATCCAGGGAAGGGCCAAGTAATCTATCTACCGCAATGAGAGATGATGCCAGCTTCGATTTGTGTTTGAAGTCGGCTTGCCAGTGTCTTAACCATAGCAAGCGACACGCTGTGACATGCAAGGTAATGGCCCTTGCTGAAAACTTGACTGCGTGATAGGTAGCATTGGCAGAGAATTCAGCAGCTGCCGTAAGTTTGGCGATGTCTTGGTGCGCCCTTATGTTAGAAGAAGGAACATGTTGTTTCAAAAGATGAAGCCATCTAAGAGATGACCGCGTGAAGGAGGCGGATCTGATAGCCCACACATCAGACTGATGAGCTCTGCGTAGGGCTAGCTCGACCTGTTTTTCCTCCGGCTTTAAGGCCTCCAGTGCCTCACTGGGAATAGAGGGGGACACTAAATCCACTATAGGCTCGTCTACCTCAGGAGTCCCCAGAAACTTTGCAAATTCAGGGTCCAAGTTGAAGTATTTCCTATCCTGCCCAGTTGGGGAGGTGTATACCGCTGTAGAAGCCCACTGCTTCTGCACCAGGTCCGAAATATGGGTGGGACTGGAATTACCTCTGCTTCAACTACCGGTTAGTTGAAGGTCATGTCCTCTGGTCCTTCCCCTGAAGGGTCAGGTGTGTCAGAAGGTTTTGGCTTGTTTAGGCCTGTAATATTCTTTGTCTTAAACAAGAGATTTGAAAAGCTGTGGCCAAAATAAGCCTGTAAAAGCAGGCTGGTCAGGAATAAGACCTTCATCCTCAGACATTTCCCCTTCTAAGGGGTCTGCCTCTGATAGGGGCTCGCTATCGTGAATTGATCCCACTTCAGACTTGGCCATTTGAAAGATTTGATCTACTTCCTCCTCCTCCGGCCCTTGGAGAGGGGTCTCCCCCTGTAAATGTACCTGGGACTGGTGTTGTTCCGACCTGGTCAGTGACCTCAGAGGTTGATGCTCTTGGTCAGTATCTATAGGGTAAGGTCTGGACATTACTGCATGTTGAAACCCTGCTGCCATCCCTTGGCGAATCGCCATCTCCATCCAGGCTTTCATCCTTTCTGGAACCTCCTCAATGAAGCTGTCACCCTGGCGAAGACCAGTGGCTGTCGGAGTGAATGTGGCTTCAGGGGCCCATCTGGTTGGTGCTCCAGACACTTGAGCCTGTTGTCCTTGTGGAGTTAAGCTGCACCTGGATGAAAGGGAGAGATCTAGAAGAGGAGGAGGGTGTGAAAAAACTGACAGACTGGAAGAGGGAGCACCCTGAGATACAGCGTGGACCTCTCGAGAATGCCTGTCTATTTGCTTTTGTAAGGCCTCATGGCGCCTTAACGCGTCCCTTTCTGAGACTTTAGAATTTCCACTGTGTTTTGATTTGGCTTTTATCTTCAAGCAAGGTGCCTGAGAGGTGCTACCTACCATCTGCCATTTTGATTAAAATTAGAATAACAATAATTGAATATAATCTGTGTACCAGGTGGTTGGCACGCCCAGGGTCCAATCTGAGTCAAAAACGGTTTCCCTGATAAAGTACTTATTGCCCCCTTTTATTTTATTTATTCTTTTTATTTTACTGGTGTTTGTGTATGTGTGTGTGTGTGTGTGTGTGTGTGTGTGTGTGTGTGTGTGTGTGTATATATATATATATATATATATATATATACACACAGAAGCCTGAGGATGGCAGATGAGATTCTGCTGAAACGTTGCTACAACTTTAACAGAACTACAATGTGGGATAATACCCGAAGGAAGCTAAACAGCACACATGTAAGTACCCGCGAAAGCCTAAGAAAACAAATATATATATATATGTGTGTGTTTGTGTGTGCGCGCGTGCGCAGTTCAGCTTCCTTCGGGTATTATCCCATGTCATTGTAGTGCTTTTAAAGCACTACTATTATTCCTTTGGGATAATACCTGAAGGAAGCTGAACAGCACACATGTAAGTACCTGCGAAAACTTAAAAAAACAAATATATATATATCAGTAATAATATTTTATTGAAAATTAAAATATTATACTTTTAAGTAGTTTGTTACCATGAGTGATTATTATGATTGTAATGATTATTATAATATTATTGCTATAATTGCTTTGTAATTGCTCCTATAAGTAGTGATATATGTATATTCCAATATTAATAATAAAACAACCAATATTAATGAGTAATCCAATTAGCCAAATAGCGAACGCCTAAGGCCCGGATTGATGATTGTAAGAGCCTTCAGCAGCTTCCCCGCACAGGCGGACACTGGCCTAGGTGCTTGCTGCTGTGCCACTGAGAATAAGGCTGTGAGGGTTAAGCCAACAATTTTAAAAGCGAATTAATTATCCTCGAGTGCAGGTAGCCAAAACGAGGGTAAAACAACTCTCAGAATCCTGAAGGAATTCTGTTGCTTCGAGCAGAAAATACCTCACATAGCTCAGGGAAGACAGACAAGGCGCGCAGCCACAAGGCATCACTCAAGATGGCCTCCAGCAGTTAAAGTCTTTTCGCGCGTTTCTCAGCAGCAGCTTCCCGCCTTGCAAACCAAGCCAGAGCTCAAACGAAGCCTGAGCTCTCAAACAACAGAACGGCAGAGAAGAAAGGGGAATTAATCCTAATTAACTTCCCCACGGAACAAAATGGCGTTCGGAGGGGGGGGTAAAGGCGATAAGACTTTTAAAATGAAATATCAAGCCGCTAGCAGGCAAACAGAATAAAGACACAGCGGCAATCAAAACTGGCAGAGGTAAGAAAATTTTATCTGTGGGGAAGTGGAGCAGAGCAGAGCAGCTCACCACCTCTTTTTGGGGGGAGGCGGGGCGCAAACAGCGCTTCCCTTAAACTGGACTTTCAGACTGATACGGATTGAAGGCTAAAGACAAAGAAAACCAAAGGAAAACCGAATTGCAATCAAACCTGCTAATATTCCTGTTTCAGTCAAGGAAGTATCCAAAGCACTGCCGGTCTCGCACGGCTGAGCAAAAACTGGGGAATGCTGAGGAGTCACGTGGTGGAGGAGGAGCATTTCACAAATCAAGCTCAGCCTGTGAATGTGGAGACTAAGCACCTCCCACTACTAGATGCTCTGAACAGCTCATAGGAGAACCTCTGGTTCCGGTAACCAGCCTAGATAGTAGCTTGCAAAGTAATACCCCATGAAAAGATGCAACTTATGTTGGCCAAGCCTGAACTGAAGCGCGCACACACAAAAAGTGTTGGTTGTTTCATTAATTCATGTGAAGTGAATAACCTCTCTGATCCATATGGAGGCAAATTCTCTGCTGCAAAGCTGGAAAACATTTCCTTTGAAGATTGTAACCTTCCAACAGTTGCTAAGTTTTCAGAAAAAAGCGTGCTCTGCTCCCACAAAAAAGCTTTCAAACACCTAGAGAGCGCAGAGCAGTGTGCCTAAACGATTCACTGAAGCAGGGACGAATGTGGGCAAAATCGTTTCCTTGTTAAAGTGAAAAATTAAAAATGGCTTTCAGGGGAAATGGATCTGACTGAAAATCATCACCCTATCTCTGAGGGGAACCATAAATGGTGGGGTTTGCCAACATAACTGAGCTAGGGGCAACAACCAAATTTCATGGTCAACAGGCACAGGTCCAGTTTTGCTTAGGCTTGATGGATTTGTTCATTAATGCTGACAAATCTTCAGGAAGGAACAATCAGTGGTTGGAAGGGAAATAGATTACTGAGAGCTTTCTGAAATTGCCTTGTGAAATGGTGAGGGGAAACAAGCGCCTATCTGAAAATGAAAAGGGAAAAAAAATCCAGCCCAAAATAGTAGTAAGGCAGATTTTCAGAAAGGGAAATGCTAAACCTTTGGAATGGAACAACAACACAAACTCAAACTGTAGGCACTCACATAGGAAATAGTGAAGTATATTCTCTGGAAGCAAAACATCATAAGAAAAGTAGCCATCTCACTTTAATGCATTTCCCTTTCTGTGGCTTCTTGGGAGCTCTGGAGACTTATGCTAAATTACCTGTCATCAGCTCAAGAGAGTGAAGGTCCAGATGGTAGATAGACTATCAGGAGGGTCATTTTTTTTTATCAGGAGGTGATAATAACATTGTCGGTACAAAATATAAAGTGAAAAAAAATTATAGCTGGTATGGCCACCATTAAACAATTAAGATGACTGATGATCCATCCCAATGAGTCTTTGGGGACAGGCAACAGATATATGGGGAGCCATAGAAGAAAGATATATCCTTCAAAAAGCACATTCCAGGATCTGCCCTGGTCCAAAACCTGTAGCATAATATACTCCTGAGTGTTGAAAAGAGTGTGATTACCACGTCACCTAAAAATCATCAGGCTGCAGGAGAACCATTTCTAAAGTATGGATCCATTACAGTACTTAGGAACTAAGAGCCTGGAGGAAATGGCAGCACTTGTAATTGACATGCTCCATCAGCTGGACCTCAGAACAGAAAACTATGCTCATGGTGTCCACGTATTCCACTGAGTGGGAAGATTAGGGAAGTGGGTCTACTATTTACGGGCTGCTTACAGAGCTACTGTAGTCACTGCCATATACTCTGTAGGCCTAACGCAGGGGTGTCAAACTCAAGGCCTGTAGGCCGGATCCGGCCCACAGGGTGTTTAGATGTGGCCCGCAGGACCATCCTGGAAACAACAAAGGATTGGCCCACGGTACTTCTGCCAGCAAAAATGGAGCTCATGGCCCTGCCAAGCTCCGTTTTCACTTTTGGCAGAGGGTTGCGGGAGGCCATTGCAGCCAAAAATGGAGCTCAGGAGCCCATTTTCACTGACAGAGTGCTTGAGCTACTACAGGCATCCCTGACAAGAGTGACGTCGAGTTGGCCATGCCCACCCAGCCCACCAAGGTCAAACACAACCTGATGCGGCCCTCAATAAAATTGAGTTTGATATCCCTGGCCTAGCATAATGAGTGGAATCCATTTTCTGAGAGATTTTCTTGTACTATCTGTGATTGTGCTATATGTAACCATTTTGAAACAGGTGACAGACCCTGGGAGGGCTCCAGAGGCTCTGTGGAAGCCAAAATTGACCCATTTCTGGCCTTCCCGAACTTCCAGGAAGCCCATTATTTTTGCCCTCCTGGAGCTTATGTGCACATCTGCAGTTACTTGAATCCAAAATGGGCCATGTGGGGACTCCTGGGAGGGGAGGGGTGGGAAGAGCCAGCCAGGAGTGGGATTTGGGGGTTCTCCGAACTGCACAGAAACTTAGCTAGGGGCTCTCCTGCAAGCACCAAGCAGCCTACCTGGGTTCAAGTCCCAATTTAGACACAAAGACAGCTGCGTAGCCTTGAGCCAGTCACCTTCTCACAGCCCTTGGTAAAGGGGCAACGGCAAACAACTTTTGAAAAACCTTGAAAAGAAAAGTGCAGGGACTTCTCTGGGAAGTCGCTTGAGAATCGGACCCAATTGGACAGAAGAAGAAAATCATTCCTACATGTTACCTATTAAATAGAAATATTTTCCTCCTTTGTTCAAAACAAAGGCAATTCCACCTTTATGTATTCATCCCACCTAATTTCCTTTGCTGTACAAAAGGAACACCAACCGTGAATGTACTTCACTACGTTGACGCTAAGGCCGTGACGTGATATAGTCATCAGGACCTCCCCTGCACTCTTCCTCCAAGGCAAGTTGTAGGGAGGGCACCACGAGGTTATTGCACTGAAAAGAAGCTGGAGGTCATCCTTTTGGGCCAGCTCTTCTGCTGGGGACACAAAACTGCACAGCTTCACTAAGATCTGAAAGAAAAGGCAACAAAACACACTTGAAAAAGGCTGAATGCCATACAAGTAAAAGAATGACAGAGCTGGAAGGGACCTTGAAGATCTTCTAGTCCAATCCACTGCTCAAGCAGGAGATCCTATACCATTTCAGACAAGTGGCTGTCTAGTCTCTTCTTAGAAGCCTCCAGTGATAGAGCACCCACAGCATTTGAAGGCAAAGCTGTTCCACTGGTTAATTGTCCTGTCAGGAAATTTCTCCTTAGTTCTAGGTTGCTTCTCTCCTTGATTAGTTTCCATCCATTGCTCCTTGTTCTGACCTCAAGAGTTTTTGAAAATAGCTTGACTTCCTCTTCTTTGTGGCAGCCCCATAGATATTGGAGCACTGTTATCATGTCACCCCTACTCTTTCTTTTCATTAAAACAGACATAACAGGTTTTCTTCACTGATTACTATTTGTAAATATTTATTACCATTTAAAGAACATTCCATTCCCAACCCATTCATCTTCTGGTTTCTAATTTACCCATTCATTTAAATGTTTTTTTTTAATGTTTTAAAAAGCTTATCCTTGTTTTTATGTTGTTGTAAACTGCCCAGGTTAACCAGATTGGAAGATTTGTCAATTTAATAAATAAATAAACTGTGTACAAAATAGGTAGCTGTGAACAATTCCTTGGAGCAACTTAGTTATTAAACAAAATAATGTAGCCCCCTTTAGCTTATCATAAAACAGTACTCATATGCTACTGTATTTGTGATCAGGAGAATGGCACAAAGGCAACATAGTCAGATAAACAATAAGAGTCCCTTTATTATCTCCAACTTTGCTCCCAATGTCCAGGTTACCTTCTGGCTGGAGAAAAACTCTCTTAGGAACAGCCTTTGACTGCAGAAAATTAAGTCCAAAACATGAGCAACACAAACTGTAACTTCAAGTCCAAAGAAGCCAAACTGAAGTAATTAGTTTGGCAGGGCAGGAGCAAGAATTTCAGACTTGAAGGCATGGCAAAACTCACACACTTCTCACTTCTGGGAAGACGCCAGGAACACAGATAAGCCACAACAATACAGGATAAAGTCACCTTTGCTCCCAGCAGCCTGACTTTCTTATCAACTGTCTTCCCAGCTGTGGCTAATGAAGGGAATCAGGGCCCTTTCTTCCCCCATAAGCCATGCAACCCACGTTGCTCTCTTCTCCGTTCCTCCTTGTGTGCCCTGGGGTGAAGAGAGGGTGGTCCTGGTTCTTCTGAACTCCCTTTCCCTCATGCCCCTGCTCTGCCCAGCCAGACTTTGCCCTTCCCCAGCCTCCTCCACAGCCAATGGAGCCACACTCCTTATCCCTATTGGGCATGACAGTATTCTTAGTGGCATTTCTATTCTCAATAACCAGTTTGCTTGTGTGTGCGTGTGCGCACATACACCCACACACCGTGAAGAACCTTTAATTGCTTAGGCCTTTGAAATTGAAGAAGACATGTACTATCCTTAGAGGTCAGAAAGGAATTTTACACACACACACACACACACACACACACACACACACACACACACACACTTTGACAGTTTATGCACCATCAAGTCAGTGTCAATTCTTAGTGATCACGCAGATAGTCTCTACGGTTACCTGACCCAAGCTGGTTTTTCATTTTAACACGCACTGCCTGCAGCCCTGAAAATATTCTAAACAGCTGCCATCCTCCAAACCAATTTCTTTGTAAAGAAATTTTGTTTCAAATGTATTGTTGCTGCCGTGCATTTTACCTGCACAAATACTTTCTGCAACAGCGCCCTTCGCTCTGCTAGAGGCAATTCATTCTGGGCTCCGCCGGCCACCTCAGGCACATGTGGAAGGTCAAAAAACAGATAGAGACATTTCACAAGTGTGGAAGGCACTGACATAGTTGTCATGCAGTCCACGGTTTTCTGGGGAGAAAACAGCAAAGAACACTTTTAAGTCAACCTCACATGCAATTTATTCTTCATCTGCTCTTTTGCATGTTTGCAAACAAAAGCAAAAACATTCTAATTATGTAGAAAAATAAACATTCACAACCTGTGTGTAGGTTAGGTAAACTACAAGCTTAATTTATCTCAACTGTAGGCAATCCTCAACTTATGACCTACACTTAGTTACGCTGGATCCCTCCTAAAGCTACTTATGACACAATTTTGAAGTTACAATATCTGCACCCTCCATGGTCGCCTGATTGCATCTGGGGCGCTTGGCAACCAGTTGACCTTTATGGTTATTTGCAGTATCCTGCAGTTGCATAACTGTGATTTTCAATGTTTATTGCAAGTGGTTACAACTTGTCCTCTGAGTTCTGGCAGTTCCAGTTCCCCTATGGTCATGTGATCACAATCAGGGCACATTGGTAACCAGTTTGCATTTATGGTAAGTTGCAGGGCCCACAATCCTACAATTGTCATTTGCAAATTTTCCTCCTGACTTCCCCAAAAAGACAAGGGGAAGCTGCCAGAAAAGACCGCAAGTTGCTAGGGAAAATCTCACCTACCTGCGCAACCTTTGCCAACTGCTTTTGCTAGCAATGCACCAGCTGTTTGTGAGCATTCCGCAAGCTGTATCTTTTTCCCAACCCTCATTGCATTTCTCACACACACCTTGCGCCCCCTTCTCAATCCTCACTGCACTTTTCCTGCAACCCCTCTCTCCCTCCCTAATCCAGCAACAGCCATATACTTGCCTGCTGGCTTGGGAGTTGCAATTTCCTGACTGCTTCCCCAATGATACTGATTGTGGGAAGCTGTCAGGAAGTTGCCTTGTCTTACAACTGATAAATTCAGTTAATGATGGCAACCAGGACAGAGGGATTGCCATTGCTAGGCGATTCAATTGCACTCTACAACTCCATCACATAGCGATGGCAATTCTGGTTTCAATTGCTGTTGTAAGTTGAGGATTACTTGCATTATATAAAAAATTGGTTGTAGTGTATAATTCAGCTTTTTTAACTATGCATTCATTGTATAATGGTTTAATTCACAATTATATTGTAAAAATTACACTTTTCCAGATACTTCATATAAGGTACAATTATTTGAATCACCCCATCTTCCAATCCCCAAATTTGCATTTATCTATGTTCATCGAAATGAGGCGGTTCTGGTAACTTTACAATATAAAGGTGAGGTGTTCATGAGTTAAGAAATAGGACACTTTAAAGATTTATTGCCAGATATCACTTGCTGTTCATTAAGAACTCACCTGTCCAGATGAAGCTAACAGGTTAATTGTAGTAAGCAACATCCAACCTCTACTGGCTTCTTCGCTCTGATTGATTTCTAGAAATTGGACAATGGCACGACTCGCAGCTTCTAAAATGCAGAGGAGAAAAAGAAGAAAAATCAACATACAATCCATCTAACTCCATTTATTTTAAGGTGTCGAAATTCCTCACATTTGCGTACAATGCACTGATTGTAGTCCTCACTTCGTGACTGCCCTGTTTACAATCCAAGCTATAATGGTGCCGAAAAAGTAATTTTATGATCAGTCCTCACACTGATGACTGTCACAGCATCTCCACAGTTGCATGATCAAGATTCGGGACTTCCCAACCACAGAACATTTACAACCATTACAGTATCCTGCAGTTATGTGATCATCACTTGCCCAGTACACAACTAGCATAGGAAAATCAAAACGCCAGCAGTAAAGTCCCACATGATGGTTACATGATCATCATCTTCTTTTAACGACCCTATAATCCCTTGCGGGGTGGAGTCTGGGCAACTGAATGTTTATTGGCCAGATGCCCTTCCTGTCACCAATGAGGAGTTTTGTTCAGCAGATATATTCTCATTGTGGCCAGAGAGAAAAGTATTTGTCTCTACCTAGGATCAAACTAAGTGGTCATGTGATGCCTCATTTAATTATTGTGTGGTTTGTGATGGACTTGCTGGTCTCAACTGATTGTTAAGGAAGGAATAATAGTACAGGTAGTCCTCGACTTACAACAGTTCATTTAGTGACCATTCAGTTACAATGGCACTGAAAAAAGTGAGTTATGACCGTTTTTCACAGTTACAACCTTTGCAGCATCCCCAGTATCTTGCAATCAAAATTCAGATATTTGCCAGCTGGTTCATGCTTATGACCGTTGCCGTGTCCCAAGGTCATGTGATCCACTTTTGCAACCTTCCGACTAGTAAAGTCAATGGGGAAGCCAGATTCACTTTACAACGGTGTGACTAACTTATCGACTGCAGTGATTCACTTAACAACAGTGGCAAAAAAGGTAGCAAAATGGGGCAAAGCTCACTTAACAAAGGTCTCACTTAGCAACAGAAATTTTGGGGTCTAATTTCGCCTTGCTCCAGGAATTGCCAGAAATGTGGGAGCGTTTGGGGGAAAGTTGGAGCAATAAAGGGGTGTTTTGAACTATCAGCTGACTGTTGCCTTCGTGCCTTGCCTGAAGGGATGTTCTTCTTTTTCAATGGAAAAAATTGGTCATTCAATTTGGTCATCTCCACACATTTTTCTTGATAGCAATTTAAAAAAAATAAGTTTGCCAGTCTACACTATATACCTGGACTTTCTCAGTTGTCTCTCATCCAGCTGTTAACCAGTTCTCACTGTGCTTAGCTTTTGGTGTATTAAGGGCTATTTAGGCTAGTATCTGCTGTAGTTTACCGACAGAAAATGAGTAATAACACTAGAAATTCAAGCATTTACCTGTGGACTTATTAGAAGCTCTCCGACGAATTTCAGTTACCATTAATCGTGAAACTTGTGTTGTGAACTGAAGGAGATCGGAAAACTTTTCTATCATTGTACTTGGAGGAGCATTTCCAAATACCTGCAGAGAGGTTAAAAAATGACTAAGTAACATGCATAAATCGAAGTTCAAATTAACATGACACAAATAGGAAAATGTACAGTTTAACAACATGGTTTTAGCATTATTATTGAAAATTTTCAATTAATGAGCTGTGGTGGCGCAGTGGTTAGAGTGCAGTATTGCAGGCTGACTCTGCTCACTGCCAGGAGTTTGATCCTGACTTACTCAAGCTTGACTCAGACTTCCACCCTTCCAAGGTCAGTTAAAATGAGGACCCAGATTGTTGGGGGCAATACATTGACTCTGCAAACTGCTTAAAGAGAGCTGTAAAGCCTTATGAAGTAATATATACATCTCTAATGAAAGATTCTTTTGCTTATGTTCCAATATAATCACACATATAATCCTTAAACGTTAATACACAAAATTAGAATTTTGTTCTGTATTATAGATCATAACCTCTTCTGGTCACTGTGTTCTGGTCACTTTTTATATGTTTTTTTTCTCCTTTTTAATTTTAAGATCAGACAGTTGTCAGACAGTCAGTGACCTTGAAATTTGAACGAATTATTAAATAAATAATGACGGAATGAAAAATAGCCACATGTATAAAAGCTTTCCTTTAAGCCGGTTCTAAATATTGTTTTGGGTAAAAGGAGAGAAATCTGAGAACTGTAAATAAACAAAGAGAGAAAGAGTTTTTTGGCAACCTTTTTGCTATTATTTCTGTGTAACAATTAAGGTTTTCTTGTTGTACTTTTTCCTAAATTCCTCAGCAAAGGTGACCTTAGACATGATTTATATTACAACTCCCAATCCTTAGATCCCCTATTTTGGAGAAAAAGTGTACCACTGATGTTAATTCCATAACTAAGAGCCAAAAGAATTTTTCTGTATGAAGATTAAGATGTCTTCATTTATTTATTTATTTGACTTATATAGCCATGACCTGAAAACCCTGGGCATTTCAACAACAATGAATTGGGGGGGGGGACCCTCTACCAATCAAAACTCTTGGCACCCCAGGACAATGATTTCCCATGTATCAACTTTCTACCTTGTTGGGCTCCAACTTTGTTCTACCCAAACCCTTTCAAAAAAGAATGCAGGTAGTTTCATGACCCCTTCATAGCCTAGATCTGAAGAGGCAGAGGATATGGAGCTGGAGCCGACAGAGGGTATGAGCGCAGTCCCTGTGGCCCCTGAGGAATGACCTGGAAATGAGGCTGAGGCAGTCCCAGGCCCCTCAGGCCTTGGAAGAGTAGGCTGGGAGGAAGAGAGGGTGCAGGCGGACTGAGGAAGCGAGGGAGGAGATGGAAAGGGCAGGCAGCACAGCAGAGGCGATTTAGAGCTCTAGAGACAAGCAAATGCTTCTCTCACCCGATCCCTGAGTGCAGATAATGGAGAGGAGGCAGAGTCAGCACAGGATGACCCGACTACTCGGGAGGAGGGCGCCCCGTCCCTCCTCATGAGGATCACCTGGAGTGTAGCATTTGAGGAGATGCTGTGGCTTTTGTTGAGAACAAGTATTATATTTTGTATTTGAGAATCCTTGCTTTTGTTGATTGAGGTTTGATCTTTTGCCTTGATGTCGGTGAACTTCCACTGCCAGGAAGTTGCACCAAACGTGTGAAGGTGCGTGGGTTAGAGCCTTGCTCTTGGACTGTAGGGGTACCCTGTGAGCAGAGACTTTGGGGAATGGACCGGGAATTGCGAGAGAGAAGTGGGGATTTAGGGGATAATGGTTGAATAAAAGCTGACATGCTTTCACCTACCACTTGTTGCTTGCATGCCAACCTTGGGACACAACAGGTAGTCCTTGATTTACAATCATATGTTTAGTGACTGTCCAAAGTTACAAGGCACTGAAAAAAGTGGCTTATGACCATTTTTCACACTTTTCCCCACTTCTTCACAAAAGAGCAAAAACAAATACGGTGGGAATATGAAAGGAGATGGCTATTGCCACAGAAAATTTTCATAAATTTGGGGGAACGTTCTATGTAGGAAACAGCACTAAAATCTAGCTTCAACAGAGAGAATGCTTGAAAGGAATCTGAGGCCAGTTCTGACCCAATCTAATACCCCATAACTTAAGTCGAGGCTGTATTATCTTCTATGATTTTATTTCCAAAAATGGTGGAGCATGCATTCTGTACAAATAGAGTGTGGGGGCCAGGCAAAATTCCCACTGAACCCACAAAGAGGAAACAACATCACAACTGTTAGTGGATCTTATGTATTATATTCCACCTATTGGGACTGCAAGCCAGCTTTGTCTTTTCTTTGTGGAACAGAACAGAAGATAAAACACCTACCAGGGACCAAAATTATGCAATGCTTGACATGGTAAAATCCACTTACTTGATTTTGGGGAAATAACAGCTTGCATAAGATTAATACAGATATTTGTTCTTGTATAGCCAAGAAATTTTTTAGTTATTTATCAATCAGTGCTTTCATGGAGTTCGTCCATTAATTTTTAAAGAGTATGCTTGGTGCCTTTATATAACCATTAGCAGAAAGCCAAAGGGTGCATCAGAATTGCATATAGTACTTGCTTTTCTAAGCAGAAAGAAATCTGCACTGAACAGGTGGCATGGGTTATGTAACCCAAAATGTAGCATATGCTCCTGATTATTACAATCAGATATCTATTACTCCCATTAAATGAGTTTTGAAGTAAATAAAAAAATAAAACCGAACATTCATTATTTATGCCACCTTGTTTCCACAGAGATGTAAAAACTGATTTAAATCATTTTGCCTCATAACAACTGAATGAAATCAAGGAAATATTTGAGAATAAGATGAGCAAGAAACATCTCTATAAATAAAGAATTCTATGAATGAACTATGAAAACGCAGTTCATCACATACCGTGCTTCTTAGAAAATAAGATTGAGTCTTATTTTCTTTTAGACTTGAAAATAAGTACTTAAGCTTATTTTCGAGGCCATCTTACTTTTCTTGAGGTACAACAGGCCAGACTCGGTGAGCTGGATGCGTTGTGGAAGCACCGTCACCTCCATTCCGAACCTTCAGTGTTTGGAATGGAAGCTTTTTGGCGAACGGAAGGAAAATGGGAAGGGGGAATTTTCCTGCCTGTCATCCTTCCCTCAGTCTGTGCTGAGCTTGAGGAATAGATGACAGGCAGGAAAATCCCCCCTCCCCATTTTCCTCCCTTTTTGCCAAAAAGCCTCCTGTGAGCTTCCCAAAAAGAGGGAAAAAGCAAAGCAGCTGGCCGCGGAGCTGCTGGCTTCGGGGAAGCGGCCCAAGAAGCAGAAACACTGCGCCCAGAAAGAGAAGGGCAAAAGCAGTATTTGCGCTGCCCCAAGGGGCCAGCGAGCTGCAGCTGGACAGTTGTCCTCCCTGCGCCCATACCACCACTCGTAAAAAGTCTCACTCACTTGAGACTTTCAAGAAGAGATTGGGCTGCCATTTGTCAGAAATGGTGTAAGGGCTCCCGCTTGGGCAAGGGGTTGGACTAGATGACCTACAAGGTCCCTTCAAACTCTGATTATCTGTTATCTGTGCTGACCCCCCCCCCCCGGGTTAATTTTCAGGGGAGAGGTAATATTAGGCCCACCCCAAAAAAATTGGGGTTAGGCTTATTATTGGGTTAAGTCCTGTTTTTGGAGAAACATGGTATATGCCAGTTTGGTCTAGTAAGGCACCAGTCTAGAAATCAAGAGATTTATAAGTTCTAGTCTTGCCTTGGGCATGAAAACCAGTTGGGTGACCATCAACCAGTCACTCTTTCTGAGCCCAACCCACCTCACAGGGTTATTGAGAGGAAAACAGGAGGTGGAAAGAGCATTGATATTTTTGAGTTATTATAAGGCTAATAAAAGAGATAAAAATCTAATAAATAAAATAAATAATGGGCACAATTTGTTGAACGCTTACTAAAAATCAGAAAATGGATGAAGAACTGGTAGAAAAAATAATAATGACAGCGTATGGTCTGTGGGAGAAGCAGGTGCTTTTATATAGCTACTTGATATGGAAGTGAGAGTTTTATGAGAGGGAAAGAAAAAAAACCTAAATTGAATAGGGTGGCAATGAAGTATACTAGCTAAATGAAGAGGAGGTAAGATCAAAAACAAACAGGAGCTGAAGGAAAATGAATTGAATATAAACAAGTAAACACAGTAAAAGATGTACGTTCATGTTATTTGGTAATATGAATGTGACATTCCAAATTGCGAAACAAATATTTGAAGGAAGAATGAATGTAAAAGAGGGGAAGACTCATAAATTCACAGAACTGTAAGATATTTAAAGATCAAACATTGTATGAATTAACATGATGATATAAAAGAAGCAAGAATATTTGCCAAGGCAAAATAGGAAGTTATATTTAATTTTGTTACACTGACCATACAATTCGGTAGACTTTGATTACATACTGACAACCCACCATTAATTGTAATATTTTATCTGGACATAATAAAAACATTCATACTGAAAAGTGTTGGTGTAAACTAGACTTAACCAGATTTCCTTTCTTCTACTATTACCTCCAGTTTATTTGCTTTACCAGTTCTTATTTGCATGATGTTTATTCCAAAAAGAAACAAAATGATGAGCATGTATATACTCACTTATGCTGAATATTAAAAATGATGAAAAGCACTACTTAATAAAGAAGGACAAAGGATCCCTCAAAACACGACTGAAAAAGCAAAGTTTTATCTATTTATTTGATTTATATCCTGCCCTTTACTCAGGAGCAACAAAATTTGTGAATAAGACTGAATTCAACGGTCAACCTAATTATTAAAAAAATTGAAAATTTAAGGTGATTTTTATGTTTATTTTGATTGAATTGCAGGAAACTTTGTTATTAATCATCCACAATATACATTACTCATCCTGTATTTCACTCTGTCAATATTTATTTTCCATTTCTTCTTATGTTTTTTCCAATTCTTGTAGACAAGGAGAAAGCTATCTGAACATACTAAAGTGGTCACAACCAATACAAATTTAAACTCATTTCCCAGATAATTGTTCCAAAAGTGTTTTCTTCGAGAGGCAACTGGACTTTGGGTTTTTTAAAGACATTTCTCTTCTTGGATGAGAAGCAAAATGTCTTCAAAGAAAAACAAAGAAAGTCCAGTTGCTTCTTGAAAAAGCACCTTTGGGACAACCATGACCTAGATGACTGAGAATCTCCATAGACATTCACTGATAACAGTTTTCACATTAGTACTTTGAAGTTCATTTTCATAACAGAAAATGGAAAAAAGGGAAATAGAGTCAGAGAGTAATTTATATCTTATTCAGGAGAGAGGGGGGAGGGGGGGAGAGAAAGAGAGAGAATGAACTAGGAGGATGGATAGATGGATAAAGATTAATGGATAGGGAGGGAGGGAGAGAGAGGGAAGGAGGGAGAGGGAAAGAGAGAGGTGATAGAATGTATGTGTAGCATTTCAGCGTACCTATCAATGTCTTGAGAAACATTTATTTTTGTCTTACAAGTGATCTGTGGGAATCCACTTCCATTACAGGTGGGCCGCTCAGAGGAAATTGACAATGTGCAATGCTGGAAATTTAAAACTTGCAATGTTTCATCACATGCCTAAAAAACATACTCAAAAAAGCCTTACCCTGTTAAAAACTGGTAGCATCATGTAAAGCTTCTCTTCCTGTTCCTTTTGAGTCATATGTCGAGGGGGGTGACACAATTCTGTAAACAGCCTGCGGAGATGCATTAATCCTAGAGCATTATCTTGAGGGCTGCATTCCTCTTGCCGAGGTCGACCCATTATTCTTTTTACCATATTCATCTTTGCTTCTTTCTGAAAGATCCCTTTGATCCTATTCAGGAAAAACAGGAATAAATTAAAAATAATGTTTTTTTAAAAAATATAAACTCAACACCTCCATTTATACACATCACAAGGAGCACTGAGAAACCTATTGTCGTAGAGATGAAACATAGCAATTATTATGACTGATCACGGAGTATGTGCTCCAAACTAGCTGAAGTTTTGAACAGTCTTTCAGGGCAGCCCCATATACAGCAAGTTACACTGTTGCTAAAGGTGACGATGGAATGAGCAAATTAGTGAATACTGAGTGCATTCTGTTGCAAGTAAGACCTCAACTAAACACCAACCAAAAAGCCAACAACAACCAAAGTTGTCCAGACATTTTCCAGGCCACAGTCTAAATCTACTCCCAAAGGAGCTATGAGTCCAAGACTCCTGAACTGGAGATGTTCTGAAATGTGGAACAAACCCTGGAAAGAAATGGGGCCATTTGCCAAAGCGACACTTTTGCCCATATGAGGGGGAAGCAAGCAAGAGAGACCTAAAACAATTCCTTGCTACAATAATCAAGTGTAAGTTGAATGGGTAAACCCTTTCGACAGTTTTTTCAGGATCCTGTTTCAGTATTCTACTAACAATAATGGTATTGTCTGAAGTGGATCTTTTTACCTCAATTTAGCTCCAACAAACAGCTGGACAGTCAGCCTGTTCTTTCTAGGAAAGCAGAATTCTGCGAAGAATCAGAGGTGACTTCTGAATCAACAATCATTCTGTCTTATTTGGGTTGAGTGACAACCTTTTCCGCCAATCCAATTCTGAGAGCATCTAGACCTGCAGTCGCCAACCAGTGGGCCACTGGTGGGCCGTGAGAAAATTTTGGTGGGCTGCAGAGAAATCTCATCCCCAGAGCACCCCCCCCCCCAAAGCAATTAATCCAGGCTGTGCAGAAACACAAGGCTGCCTCCCCGCCCACTCACTCCTTACCCAGCAAACTTGCCTACTAATTGCCATTTTTCCTTTTTCTGACCCTGTTCTGCTGTGCTGGGAGATTTAGATTAGCTAGTAAGCAGGAAATGGTTGGATTTCTTGCTTTCTAGCTAGTCTTTAAATCTTCAGCTCTGCTTTTCAGCACAGCCGAACCTCCATTAGGACTCATGGCAAGCAAATTTGAGAGACTGAGCTAGCTGATGGTAGATAGATAGATCTCTGAATGATTTTGTGAGCAACTCAATCTGCCTGCCTGCTTTGCCTGATTTTGGGTAAAAATTGTTCTTTTTTTAATAAAAAATTCAGTATTTACATACATGGTGTGTTGTGAGTTAATTTTGTGAGTTTGCTTGCAAGCAAATTTTATGGGACAGACTCAGGCAGCAGATTGCAGAAAAGTAGATCTCTGAATGAATCTGTGATTCTGTGAGCAACTCAATCTACCTGCCTGCTTTGCCTGATTTGGGGTAAAAGTTGCTCTGTTTTTAATTTAAAAAATCAATATTTATATAAATATTTATAATATTTACACACAAGCCATGCCCAGCCAGTCACATGACCACCAAGACACACCCACAAATTAGGCCATGCCCAAAGAACCGATTAGTGATCCCTGGGATTTAAAATTATGAGCTTGGTGGTCCCTGAGGTCCAAAATGTAGGCAATCCCTAGTCTAGAAAAGGGGTGTCAAACTCAAGGCCCGCAGAGTGCTTAGATCTGGTCCACAGGGCCACCCTGGAAACAACAAAGGTCTGGCATGCACCCCTTGTGAGCTCCATTTTTGCTTGCAACGGCCTCCTACATCTCTCCGCAAATAAAAACAGAAACTCGGGAGGCTGCGTGTGGCCCTCACAAGCTCCGTTTTTGGCTGTGATGGCCTCCTTCAGCCCTCTGCCAGTGAAAATGGAACTCGGGAGGGGGCTCCATTTTCACAGAGACCATTTTTGCTGGCAGAGCGCACGGGCCACAGGCGCCTCTGACACGAGTGACCATGCCCAACCTGTCCATGCTGATCAAGATGGCCATACCCATCCTGGCCACACCCACCCCAGCCCTGAGGTTAAAGACAACCCTGATGCGGCCCTCAATAAAATCGAGTTTGACACCCCTTCTCTAGACCCTGGGGTAATGGCTTCCCCTCCATCTCCCAACAGGACTGGAAAAGAAATGTATAACTAGGCATTATCTGCATATTAATTAGGTCTATTCTCCCAGTGGTTTCATACAGATGTTAAATGCAATAGGTGTCAGGCGCAAAAGCTCAGGTCTGCAAGTGAAGGTACAATTAAACTCATGCATGTAAATTTGCAATTCTTAATAACTTGCTTATACAAAACAAAAATACAAAAGCTTTCCTTCTATGCAGAAGTGAAAGTGTGTATATCATCAGCATATAAAAGCATAAATATTGGCCATATTTAGTTAACAATGAGCAATGACAATGCCTTTTTGGAGATGGGATGGCCCCAAATTTTGAGAAAGAGAGAAGTAAAAAAATCCAGCTCTTCTCTTTGAACATGAATTTGTAATAGTTTGGAACTGCAGCACACAACCTATTTTTAAGTGAAGTGAGCAGACAGTTAAAATATCAAGGCTACACATGACCTGGATACAGATTCTTTATTTAAATAAAAGCACCACAGTTCCAAAGAGGATTGTTTTAATCTCCAGTATAGCTTGACCTTAAATCAGAGGTGTCAGACTTGATTTCATTGAGGGCCGCATCAAGGTTGTGTTTGACCTTGTTTAGTGAAACATTTGTTAAGTGAGATTTGCCCCTTTTTATAATCTTTATTGCCACAGTTGTTAAGTGCAGCCACAGTTAGTGAATCACTGCAGCTGATAAGTTAGTAACCCAATTGTTAAGTGAATCTGGCTTCCCCAATCATATAACCTAGGGCTGCGATGGTGAACCTATGGTATGTGTGCCAAAAGTGTCACACAAAGCCATCTCTGCCAGCACACGAGCCGTCACCCCAGCTCAGTTCCACTGCGCATGAGCGCACGCATCCCACCAGACAGCTGATTTTCAGGTATCTGCTGTGCATGTGGGGGGGCGAGGCGCTTGTGGGAGATGTCCGTGCATGTGCAGAAGGGGCAAGAGGAGCACGGAAGAATTGCACACATGTGCATAGAAAGTGGGAGGAGCATGAGGGAGCACGTACATGTGCAGGGGGTTGGGGGGAACACGGGAGGGTTGCATGTGCAGGGGGAGTGCAGGGGGTCGTGTGTGCATTGCATTATGGGTGCAGTTGTACGTGCGCACTTTCAGCACAGACGACAAAAAGATTAGCCATCACTGACTTAGGGACCCAGCAATGGTCATAAGTATGAACCAGTTGCCAAGCCTCTGAATTTTGATCGCATGATCATAGGGTTGTTATAAGTCATGTGAAAAATGGTTATATAACCTGTAAACTACTTTTTCCATTTTTTTCAATTAAAATAATTAAAATGTGAGAATTGCTGGTGACTAATTATTATTAGGCAATCATAATGAATACAGTTTTTTCCACTTTGTTATTTATACAGTTAGTGACATTAGAACAGGGTGTCAAACTTATGGTGTCACATTGTAATCACGTGACATATTGTTAATTTCCCCCTTTGCTAAAGCAGGGGGTGGGCGTGGCCAGCACATGACATGTCTGGCCCGCAAGCCATGAGTTCGACACCCCTGCATTAGAATAAAGTGATTTGGGGGAGACCTAGACATTGATATTGGCTTTGTCTAAGTCAAGGGTCTTCAAACTTGGCAGCTTTAAGACTTGTGGACTTCAACTCCCAGAATTCCTGAGCTAACATGACTAGAGGAAGAATTCTGGGAGTTGAAGTCCACAAGTCTTAAAGCTGCCAAGTTTGAAAACCCCTGGTTTGAGTGGTTGAGTCTGCAATTTAACAAAAGGTTCAAAAAAAAGATACCAACGATCAGAAATGCATTCTTGACTTGCTGCAAAGATCAAAGCATTTGCTGACCCCTAAATAAAAACAGTTATTCAAGTTAAAGAGATTGTTGTTCTTTCTGCACTCCGTAACTCTTTCTGTCACGACTCAGCTAGTACTGCCTAAAAACAGAAAGAATTTTTAGTTTTAGATCTGGAAATATCACTGTGGGAAGGGTGCAACCATACTTCCCTCTTTCTATTAGGAAGTTAGGGGAAGTTAGAGAACTCGGAAGAGAGTTCTGGTAACTGTTTTCACAGCAGGGGTGTCAAACTCAAGACCCGCAGGCTGGATCCAGCCCATGAGGTGCTGAAATCTGGCCCACGGGGTCAGCCTGGAAATAGCAAAGGACTGCCCCACGGTGTCTCCGGCAGCCAAAATGGAGAGCAGAGGGAGTACACGCGGCCCCCACATTGTCTGTTTTTGCTCGGTCTGGATGGCCTCCTGTTATCCTTTGCTGTACAAAACGGGCCATGCAGAAGCCACACACAGCCCCCCCATGCCCCGTTTTGGGCAGCAGAGTGCTGAAGGAAGTGTCCGTCCTGTCTTCCCCTCCCCCATACCCGGCCCCACGGAGAAGAACTATAATGCTGATCCGGCCCTCAAAGAAATCCAGTTTGACACCCATACTCTATAGCTCTGAAATGCTGTATGGAATTTCTTTGGTTTTGGTCCACATACAATATTAGCCAAAACAAGGATTAGCCTAAAATACTAGCTAGCCAAAACATGGATTAGTTTGAAACACTGGTATAGTTTGACACTATCACTCTGTATACATATAGTACTTACTGCCTCAACATTATTTTCATCAATTAGACAACCGCAGGTATTATGCAAACTTAAAGAAGCTATTCTCGTGTTTATCTATCTTCCACTGACCTCACCTGACAAATATTTTTTTCTTAAAACATGCTAACAATAAACATGTTATGAAAGAAAAGGTTCCTTGACTCCTGTCATTGTGTAACACTAGTCGTATAGGATAGGAAGAAGACGACTCAGTAAAGCACATTTCAAAACTGGAAATAACTGTTCTGAATGTAAGAAAAAGGCATCTGTTGATTTGATATGCTTATTCTACTTTTGCTAGGGGAAAACTTGCTTCTTTTTTTAGACAGATTGCCCAATGAGTAAAAAGCCCTCAATGTGGGATGCTAATTAATTTTTGTGGACCTGGAACACAAAATATAAGCTTCCTGTTTTTTTTCTTATGCAAACACTCCAATCATGTATAAAATTGTGTTCCACCAAAACGTAGGTGGAACATAGGTCAAAACATTTCTTTCCATTTCATGCAGGCATAAATACTATAGATCAGGGGTGTCAAAATGAATTTCTCCGAGGGCTAGATCATCATTGTAATTCTCTGTGGGCCGGGGGGGGGAGCAGAGGGGAGATGGGATGAATGCCTCCTGTCGTAACCTGCTGGACAAAATAGGATGCAGGACCCATTTTTGGCCAATAAAGTGCTGTTGGAGGCTGGGGAGGCCAAAAATGGGCCACACAGGGGCAACATGTGGTCCCCCCACACCCCATTTTGGCATCACAGACCAGTCCTTTGATATTTCCAGGCCAGCCCCAGGGACCTAAAGTTTGACAATCCTGCTGTAAATTCATGGCCTTGCCTACACATAGTTCTCAACTCTCAACTTATGATCACAACTGAGCCCAAAATATATGTGGTTAAGTGAGACATTTGTTACGTGAGTTTTTGCCCCATTTTACGAACTTTCTTGCCAGATTTGTTAAATGAATCCCTGAAGTTGTTACATTAGGAATAAGGTTGTTAAGTGAAGCTGGCTTCCCCACTGACCTTGCTTGTTGGAAGGTGTTCTGACCCAAACCTGATTCTAAGAAAGCAAATACAAGACAAAGGCAGCAGTATAATCTGTTTAAGTTTCAGCTAAGAATCCTATTTCTTCACAGATAAAGAGCTGCTTCCAACGAATTAGCTCCAACAAGAAAGAGCCTTGCAAAAACTGCCAAAAAACAACACATAAGAAATAGTTTACAAGAGTCTTCAAATACCAACTGTAATGTCCATGAGGATGAGTTCAAAACATCTTTGCCTTCTGCAAAGAAGATTAATTTCACAGCTGCCCTTTATCTTCTTGAAGGAGGGGCCATTACCTTGCAGGCTTACTCTCGAGTCGCCCGTGCTGTTATAATTGTTTTTTCCTATGAGCAATCCTGTGTGCACACGCACTTGGCACAGGCTCCTCAGGAACCTCCTCATCACTGCTGCCAGCCCCTACAATCTCTGAAGACAGTAGTCCACTCCCTAATGCTCCTGGCCCCTCATCTGAATCCTCGCTCTCCTCAGCTGTCTGCACCTGCTGCCGGCTAACCACAACAGTAGGGGATCCCATGCCCCCAGGATGCTGCAACCATTATAAATATGAACCAGTTGCCAAGCATCCAGTCATCAAAAAGCCACTCATCAGAATGTCCCTTTTACGCAATGTAGGTAAAACAGTTTAAGTCAATTAAAATGTCTCTTTTGTGACTTTTACTTAATTTTGGGTAGTTCACCCAGGTTTGGGAAGCACTGATCTACACTAAAGAGATCAAAACAGCACAGTGCATTAATATAACATTGACTATGAACCTCAAAGTTATGTAATTTAGGGATAATTAATTCTGCAGTTTTCAAAACATTTACAAAAAACAAAAACGGGCAGAGAATAAACAAAACACACTATATTTTAGTTTAACAATAGCTATTATATAGGACTTACAAAAGGGGATTGTTGCTTCCAAAGGGTATTATTTAAAAGTAAACAAACAGATAATTATCTACATATTCATTGGGAGCCTTTGCTCAGTTATTCAAGCTGGAGTGCAAAAAGCAAAAACGAGCAACCATATATGAACACACTGCAAATATGATAAAATAAAATAAGCCATGACTACTTTATTTTGGTTTTACAATAACATCCATAGGAGCAGGTGTTTTCAAGTCAGTAGTGATAGGCTCCAAAGAACCAAGAAAGACACCCTGAGGTTCTTCTGTACAGTTTCTTTTATTGTTCCTTCATCTATAGAGAGAAATCTTGCCAAACTAAAGCAAACTACTTGCATCATTAAAGATAAAATCTGATATCTCCTAGTGTAGAGCTGTCTTAACTCTCTTCCTTCCAACCAAACCATCTAAATTTTGCTATCTCTTGTTCCTCTGGAATGCCCCCCCCCCTTCTGGGAATCCAGACCCCATTCCATCACACTAATGAAAAAAAAAAAAATTCAAAACGGCCCTATAACTAAATCAAATACCAAATCTGGTGGACTGAGAAGATGGTGTATGCTCTTACCCTGTATTTTCAAAGCTACAAGCCAGGTCTAGGTGGCTATAACTTATAACTTTATAACTCTCTTATAAACGAGAGTTTCTAAATGTTGGGGGTTTTCGGTTCAATGTATGGAGGATGAAGGATGTGTGTTTGTATATTTTCATGGTCATGGTCATGATGCACTGAAGATGGTTTTTGATTTTGTTGTACGAGGTGCAATGACAATAAAGTAAACTAAACTAAACTAAAGATCAAGGCATTCCCCAGAAGCATTCCATAGAAATTCAAATTGTAACGCTGATGTTGAATGCTAAACTAAAATAAATTAACTTAAATATTACTGCATACATTGTTGAAAAGGTACTCCCTTTATAGAATATTTCTATGAATTTGCTCTCTTTCAGCCCCAGGAAAAAGGCAACAATAAACCACTTCTAAAAAACTTGCCCCCCAGAATCCAAGCATTCTTTGGGAACAAAAAATGATTTGAAACCACAATGATAATGATAATGTATGGGTATATAGGTACCTATCTATCTATTTATCTATCTATCCATCCATCCATCCACATATGTATGTATGTATATGTTTGTATGTATGTAGTATGTATGGTATTCAGCTTTGTTTGGGTATTTTCCCACGTCATCATAGTTGTGCTTTTAAAGTTGTAGCAACGTTTCAGCAGAATCTCATCTGCCATCATCAGGCTTCTTTATTGTACAATACAGAATAACAATACAGAAGCCTGATAATGGCAGATGAGATTCTGCCGAAACGTTGCTACAACTTTAAAAGACAACTATTTGACATGGGAAAATACCCGAACAAAGCTGAATACCATACATGTAAGTACCCGCAAAAACTTAAGAAAACATACATATACATACATACATATATATACATATACACATACATACATGCATGCATACATACATACATATGTAGATTTTCACAGGTATAGGTATGTAGGTCTAGGTGTTTTCGGGTCTTTTCCCGTGTAAGATTAAGAGTATCTTGGCAATGTTTCAGCGAGGTCCCACTGGCCATCCTCAGGCTGGTGCTTTCGGCTTTGTGCCAATGCAAGCAGTCACATATATGTGTATGTATGGTATTCATGTATATAACAGTATATATGTATGTGTGTGTATATGTGTACAAAGTAATCTATACAATTAGTATGTTTTGTAAAATGCTCAGAGTCACTTTATCAGTCAGATGCGCAGCATATAAATTTACTAAAAATAAATAAATTTCACACACACAAACACAAAATAAGAACTATACAGAATTTATTTTAAATATTTAAGCAAATATAATTCTGTAGTACAAAAAGCTTTGGTCTGCATGGACAAAAGTTTTAGCTTATGCTTACTGATGAAGGAAAGGCACACTGACATATGATTGTAATAACAGCCTCAGGAAACATTCAGAAAGCATGAATGTGACAATGGAAAAATTGAATTTAATATATGATTTCACTACTTATTTTTATAATGTAATGCCTACTTAATCACTGGAAAATTGTATTTCTTACCTTCCAATTTGAAGATTCAGCAATCTAAAATATAGGACTGGAAGCTATATGAATATCTAATGGATTATGTTTATCATATCACTAGTGATAATTCTCTTTTCTAAGCCTAGTATTTTGTGGATTAAATACATTATTTTTCCTTTTGGTTTTCTTTCAGATCTTCCCCATCATAGCAATCCAGAAATATATCTTGCAACCATGTAGCCCAACATCATTACACAGATAACCAGAATTTAAAATATGAAATATACAAATAAACTAAGCCTTTAAAATAATGTTTCTTACCTGAGACTTCAAGTCACAGAATTCCCTAGCCTGCATGCTGGGGAAGTTGAAATTTAAGATAGGAGTTAAAGTCCAGAGATATTAAAATTGTCAAAGTTGAGAAACACTGCCTTAAAAAATTATAGAGACATAAAATAAATACCAGTTTAGGACTACCAATTTATTTGGAAGTAAAACATTATTTTTAGTTAAATGCTAAATTAGCCACTGAGTTATTGAGTTAAATTAAAACTAAATAACTAATTACATTTAAACTAAGAGAGCCAGTTTGGTTAGTGGTTAAGGCATCACGTTAGAAACTAGGAGACATGAGTTCTAGTTCTGCCTTGGGCATGAAATCAGCTACCTCAGGCTTTCCCTTAGCCCTGGAAAGAAGGCAATGGCAAACTACTTCTGAAAAACCTTGTCCATGAAAACTACAGGCTGTTCAGGCAATCTCCAAGAATCAGATGCAATTGTACAGAAGAAGAAAAAATATGAAATATGTTCCTTGACATGTTTTCAGTACAGTATGAAGCAGATTGATAAATACTACTGTTAAACCACCATTGGCTTCAAAATGGCTATTGCAGTAAAAACCGTGTTTCCTCAGTGCATCCTCCCACAAAGACTACTTTCGTAACAAAACCACTTGCCTTCAGAATTGTTCCACACAAAACATTCATTCACAAAAGACATGTCCCATGATGAAACACAAAAGAATACCTAGCATGGAAAACAAAGAGTTTTCTACAAAAATTACAACTTTCATTAATCCGGTTTATTTGAACAATGCAGAAGTGCATAAAATTGCTAAACCAACACACAAAGCATTCACAGGCCTCTTTCACTGTGTATTTTTAATATCAGGAAGACGGCACAATGTATAAAATGATAATGGATCTCTCTTCGATGTGCAAAATATTAAATGTAAAAATTCAGACATGGGTATCAATTGCTATGCTTAGTCATTTATCAGCATATCCTCTATACTAAGCAACACGGTGAATAACACAACAGAATGTTAAGCTTCCTTGTGACCCAATTTTCATCTTCAACGCAAAATGAGAGGAAGAAAAAAAGATCTTGGCAACACGTTTAACATCATTTCCATAGCAATAGAACAAAACAGTTTCCATGCTTAGCACAGGGTCAAAAAAATAACATAAAATAGGGACAGGAACATCTTAATGGGTGAAAAACCTGTGCTAACTTCAAAACAGAATTTAAAAAATAGAGTATACTAACTTCTTTCCGTTTAAAATGCAACCGAGAGTAGCTGTCTTACAATTGTTAGACGCATCAAAACACAATCAGAAATCATACACTAGGAATGCATTAAAACTAATCACATTCAGCAGCCATTTGATATTAAAGCTTGTTTTCTTTGCTAGAAAATTTATCTGCTGTTTTCTTTTCTTTGCAAAAACAGGCATGGTTACCTTACCGAGTGCTTTTTAAGTTCCTTGCAGGCATCTTCAGTTTTTAAAAAGGATCTTTAAGGAAAACACAATTGCTCTTCTTTTCCACCACCAGCCCAAGTCTTTCAGGCAACTCACATGAAAGTCCGAGCTTTGCACCAGAGTCTCTGGGACCTTGCTGTACCAGCGCAGAAGCTGGCGTAACAATAGAAGCATGTTTTATGCATCCAGTGATGTTGGGTCATTCGCCATACAATGAAAAACAAGGCATGGGGCATTCTGCTTCAGGCACAGCCCTTCTCCTGTTCTGGAGTAGCAACTACTTAATGTTGCTTAATGTGGTTTCAAAAACTCGGGGGAAACATGGTAGCAGTGTTCCAATAGTTGAGGAAGAGCCACAAAGAAGAGGGATTCAGCCTATTTTCCAAAGCACCCCAAGGCAGGACAAGAAGCAATGGATGGAAAACTAATCAAGGAGGGAAGCAACCTCGAACTAAGGAGAAATTTCCTGACAGTGAGAACAATTAATCAATGGGACAGCTTGCCTTCAGAAGTTGTGGGTGCTTCAACCCTGGAGGCTTTTAAGAAGAGATTGGACAGCTACTTGTCTGGAATGGTATAGGATCTCCTGCTTGAGCAGGGTGTTAGACTAGAAGACCTCCAAGGTCTCCTCCAACTCTGTTATTCTGTTAAGGTTGTATCATCCTAAGTTCATGTCATCATCCTTTGCCACGTTTCCAGTGGGCTTTTGGTAAGCAAAATCAATGGGGGAAGCCAGATTCATTTAACAACTGGAGAAAACAATTTAGTGACTTGCATCTCTTTTTCTGATTCTAGTTAATCACATTCCATTTCGACAGTGGTAGGATTCAAAAAATTTTACTACTGGCTCTGTGGGCATGGCAGGAGAAGGACACTGTAAAATCTCCATTCCCTCCCCACCCCACTAACCTGCTTTTCAGCTCTGTTCTTTTGTGCAGGACAACCAAAGAAGACCCAGCCGACTTGGGAGGCAGGGAATAGATGGGGGCGGGGCCAGTCAGAGGTGGGATTTGCTGATTCTCCGAACTACTCCAAATTTCCACTACCGGTTCTCCAGAACTGGTCAGAACCTGCTGAATACCACCTCTGCATTTTGAACTGTGAACACAGTTCATGTTTTTAATGTAGATGAAAAGATAGGATACCACTATCACAATATTATTGCTTTTTCTATGAAATAATATATGCTTAGATATCATTCACCTTTATATCATCAATTTCATTTACTTCATGGTCCTATGGCCAATGTCTTTCCAAGTATCTTCTGCATGGATTTTTCCTGTTGGTTAAATATAAATGACAGGGGAGGGAGGGATTCATGCAGAAAATCCTAGAAAACAAATGGGCCTTGTTATGTATAGAAATTAGAAAATTCCAAATAACTAAATCTGATTGGCCGAGCAGGCCGCACTAGGATTGGTCAATAAAGCACCATTACAATTGGCTCGCCTGACGGCGAGAATTCTCAAAGAACTGTCATTGGCCGCAAGCCGCGAGCAGCCGCTATAAAAAGGGCTACCGCGGGTTCGGCAAATGTTTCCGCTACAAGTCACTGAGTTGTGTTAATAAAGAGCTGTTATTGGAACACCGGTCTCACGTACTTTTATTCTCAGAACAGGACACTGGCGACGAGGGTGAGATCATCTTAGAAGAGCAAGACCGAAGCACGCAGCAACAAGAACCGAGCAACCAAAATGGCCGGGACCAATGCGCCACCCACATCGTTCAATCCAGCCGAAGAAGATTGGGAGTCATACATTGATCGCTTTCTGATGTTCTTAGAAAGCAATGAGCTACAAGAATAACCAACCAGAGGAAGAGAGCTGTATTCCTCATTCACTGTGGCCCCGCCGTTTTCAAAATGGCCAAGGCGTTAGCCAAACCGCGGGACGTAAAACAAATGGCATGGTCAGAATTAAACCAAATGCTATGAGCCCATTACGTGCCTGTGGTCTCCAATCTTATTAAAAGGCACGAAATCTATAAGCGAGACCAACAAGACAAGAGCATCGGAGATTTCGTAGCAGCTCTAAGAAATATTGGAGGAGCCTGCAAATTTCTCAACATGGACGAAACCATGAGAGACCGTGTGGTCCTCGGATTGAAGGACGCTACACTCCAAAGCAAGCTACTAAACAGACTGAATATCACAGTGGCTGAGGCCATCACAGAATCCACCGCTGCTGAAGCAGCCAAGAAATCCGCAGCCACCATGCACCAAATGAACTCAACAAATCAGAACCACAGAACCAAACCCGAGAAAAGGTGGAAGGAAACCAAAAACAACCCACCGCGACTGCCCACCATGAAGACCTCGACTCCCCGACTGACACTGATGATGACAATGAAGACATACATAGGCTTCAGTTGGAAAGAAAATGGTGCGAAAAAAGAGGAAGGAGGCGAGAATTCCAGTGTGCTGGATGCAGGGGGGAGCACCCGCAATCCGAATGCAGATTCCTGGATGCCTTTTGCAGATCCTGTGAGAAACAGGGGTATATTGCAAGGGTCTGCCGGAACAAAAAGAGCTATAGTCCAAAAATAGACGGCAGCACACACCCCTCCCCCAGAAACAGAGACAGAAGAGAGAACAGAAACCGGCGAATGAACGACAGGGAAGAAACACATCAAACAATAATCATAGGAAATGCCAGGGCAGCAAATGCAAAAAAGGTCCAAATAAATGTAAAAATCGAAGGAAAGCCCTGTGAGATGGAAGTAGACTCCAGATCATACCTGTCAATGGTATCATGGAACACTATCAGAAATCTGATACCAGACATCAAGCAAAGAGAACTGGAACAGCAAACTTAATACTCAAAAGATTATCAGGGAAACTGAATCCCGGTAGTGGGCCTTGGACTTTTTCTAATAGAATTCAAAAACCACGCTGAAGTACTTCCTCTGACAATTGTCGACTGTGATTGCCCTAGCCTGCTGGGAATCAAATGGTTTGCGCCCCTGGGAATCGGAGTGACCGGAATCAACAGTGTCACCGAGACCGATTGGGAGGAGAGCCTGCTGAAAGAGTTCCAGGATGTATTCAACGGGACCCTAGGCAAATACAAGGGGACCCCAATAACATTCAGCCTAGACCCTAAGATAGCTCCCATCAGACGCAAAGCCAGATGCGTTTCCTTTGCCTTAAAGCCGAAAATAGATGAGCTTAACAAACTCATTGAACAAGGGGTGTTAGAGCCAATCGACCATGCCAGGTGGGAAACTCCCATCATGACTCCTGTCAAACCAGATGGGTCAGTGCACATCTGTGGTGACTATAAGGGCACCCTCAATTATGCACTCCAGCAAAGCCCGTACCCTACTCCAGTAGTTCAACACCTGTTGCATTCATTAGGGGGAGGAAAAAATTTCACAAAACTTGATCTCGCACAAGCATATCAACAGCTGCCGGTTGACCCCGAAACTGCAGAAGCAGATTATAGTCATGCACAGAGGGGCATTCAAATGTAACAGACTTCAATTTGGCGTTAGCGTTGCCCCAGGTATTTTCCAAAGCCTAATAGAGCGCCTTCTAAATGGCATAAAAGGGGTCATTCCCTATTTTGATGAGGTATTAGTATCAGCAAAAAACAAACACCAATCAGAAGATAGACTGAGAGAAGTCTTGAGAAGATTCAGGGAAGCAGGGCTTAAAGTCAAAAGAGAAAAATGTAAACTAGCCACCAATCAAGTCGAATTCTTAGGCTATCTTATAGATGAGCAAGGGATACAGCCCACTGAAAAGAAAATAAAAGCAAATAAAGACGCACCCAGACCTAAGAACAAAACAGACTTACAAGCATTCTTAGGTCTCATTAACTTCTACAATGTCTTCCTGACCCAAAAGGCAACCATAGCAGAGCCATTACATCGGCTATTAGATAAAAAAAAACTGTCTGGAATTGGGGCCACTGAGAACAAGCAGCTTTCCAAAACCTTAAGGACTTATTAACATTCAAAACCGTTTTAATGCAATACAGTAACACCCTGCCACTGACGGTCACCTGTGATGCATCACCTTTTGGAATCAGCGCCATACTGGGCCACAGGCTACCAGATGGAAGAGAAGCACCAATCGCCTTCTATTCCAAAACGCTGTCAAAATCTGAGAGGAATTACAGCCAACTTGACCGAGAAGCCCTCGCAATCATAGCAGGCGTCAAGAGATTCCACAAATACCTATATGGTAGGACATTTTCTATTATCACAGACCACAAACCCCTGCTAGGAATTCTGGCAGGGAACAAACCAACCCCGAACATCCTATCGCCAAGAATGACGAGATGGTCAGAATTCCTTGCTGCATACAATTATACATTCATTCATTCATCCAGAGCTGTTGTCGGAACACCGGTCTCGCGTACCTTTATTCTCAGAACAGAACAGGCCTCGTGATCAAAAGGAAAGTAGAAGTGACAATATAAAGGTTAATTATATGGTTAATGCTAATGTTGGTTAATTCTGGTTAGCACTATTTAACCAACCTCCTCAAAAAAGTGTGGAGCAGATAAATACACTGGATCCAAGGACAAATGGGTAAAATGAATTCAGGATTCTACAATCCCCAGAAAAGTCAAATTGCATTAACCATTTCTAATACAATTAATAAAGGATCAAAATACATACAAGCCAGTTTCGGAAACCCAGATAATCCAATTTTTGCCCCTTACTCTTGCAGAAGTCAGGGGATACAAAATTAAACTTTGGGCTGAGTGCATTTTACAAAGCATAGTTTTAAAAAATGGTGTAGCATTAAAGGTCACAATAGGGAACCAAAGGGTAAGCAGTTGTTTTCAGTTAGTAAAGAACAACTTTGTTTCTAGAGAAAAAAACTAAAATGTTAAGCAATTTAACTTTTTGCAAATATTTATCAAGATGAAACTACCAAAATAAATATGTTTTAATAAAAAAAATAATAAACTTGTGCCCATCAATAAGAGTTTGCAAGATTGGTCTACATGTATTTCTTTTCAGATTAGATACTATTCAAATTAAGATAAACTTTAAAAGATGATGTCTATGTATTTGGCACAAAACAGCATATAGGTCTCCACCGGACTCAATAAAATTACAAGTTTTGAAGGTGCAGAAGTCTGCACACATTTTTGCCTCAGGGAAAAAAAAACTGATGGAAATGAAGTACAAAAATCAATAGTATGGCACAACAGCTGTGGAAAGGAAAAGAATACCTGAAAAGAATTTAAATGCGTCATACTAAACTAACTGGATAATAAAGTAGTAGCTCAAGTACTACAGTACAGTACTTTTTCTGAAAAGGATTAATCTATTTTTATATTAACCTTTACCGATATTTATTTATACAAAGGAAAATAGCCAAACATTTTCTTAAAGATACATTTGGTACGGAATTCAGCATGCATAATCCCCAAATCACAACCACAGTAGAAAACACTCCTATTTTTCTTGGCAATAAGAAACATCCTCTCCTGAAATCATTGTGACTATGACTAACAAGGGATTTCAGACATTCAATGAAGTAATTCCCTATTTATGTAATAAAAAGAAAGCAAAAACAGCTACAACAGCTGTTATAAACTCTGCAGGGTTATGCTCAGAAGGTGCTAAAACCAATCTTATTCAACTCAATAGTTATCAAGCTGAGCTGCCCCAATTTTCATGTGCTGTTTTGGCAAAAGGATCAAGGAAAATGTCTATGGAGTTCTCAGTTATCCAGATCATGGTTGTCTCAAAAATGTTTTTTTTTCCCAAAATAAAACTGGACTTTCATTTTTTTCTCTTGAAGATGTTTTGCTTCTCATCCATGAAGCATCTTCAATTCAATCTTCAGTTCAATCCATTCTTCAGTCAGAACTGAAGATGCTTCTTGGATGAGAAGCGAAACGTCCTCAAGAGGAAAACAAAAAACAAAGTAAGTCTAGTTGCCTTTTGGAAAAGCACCTTTGGAAGGACCAAGGAAAGCTGCTGGGAACTTAGTTTCCTATTTTATACCGGAAGATCCAAGAATCAGCCAAGATTAGGGTCTTTCCCAAACAATCAAGACAGAAGAAGTAGCAATTACATAAAAGGGAAAAAAAGCATGTTTCTGAATAAAAATACCTGATGTTGCCTTCCAAACAACCAGTACAAGAACGGTGCCTTCTAAATTCACACGTATGAGAGTTGATTCTCACACTCAGTAAAAAGCAGCATGGTAACAAATCTGTGACAAAAAAGACAGATGGAAACAGACCCGCCTACTCATAAGAAGGAACTAGAGGTGGAGGCAGAAAAAAAAAATAAATGCAGAAGGATTTGCTAACTTTCTATTTATGGAGCCTATCTTTCAATTGTGGGAATTCTTTACTATGGCTCCTAACTTTCCTCAATAAATATTATAGTTCTTGAATTTCTTGTAAGCTATTAGTGGCTCCATCCTGCTTATGAGATGGAAATGAATGAGATTGAGAAGAAGGGTTGCCCTCATCCTAAAGTTTACTCATGTTTGGGATGTATTTATAAATGTGTAAATTGACTACAGCCAGTTTAGGAAAGGTCAAATCTAGACCCCAAAGTATTATTTTATTGGTTCTACAAAATGTTCCAAATGCAGTGTTTCATCTGTAATCAAAGAGAAAAACTAGGGGATGAACTTCGCAAGTGGTTTATTTTAATTTCAACCGTCTTCCATCAAGTCTTGTTTCTTAATCCTCAAGGTCTGCTTTCAGTATATCTGAAAGAAAGGAAGTTTTACTCTGGTGTTTTGCCTGAAAATTTGGTTTTGCTGTGGGATTTCAGAAAGTTAAGGCTAGCAACTACAAGGGGATTAAAAATTTATTTCCAGTTATCAAACCCTTGTTGCCACCAGGAAGCCTTTCACTGCACTAGCTGTATTTTAATCTCATGTCCACAAAGGAATATTTTTTTCCAATCACTTACTTTAATATTATTCCATTAACTCCACTTGAAGATCTGGCTGGAAAAGGAAGAAATGGTGCCCCACGTTTTTACTTTATTCCAGTAAATTTCATCTCACACTTACTCCTCTCCTCTTAGGTGTGGTTCAAGATTAGGTCTAAAACAATGTTAATTAAATTTTCTTTTATCTGATCAGTGGCAAGAGAAGACCATTACTTATTCAGTGCATCACAAATGGCTGATGATGATAAACACTGATAGATTCACTTGGTATTCAAGCCTGTACATCCAGAATTTCTGTAGTATTTTCCCCTCAGAGCCAAACTTTCGTTTTCAAGGCCTCTTACCTCTACTTCTGCCTGGAGCCCTTTTCACTTCCTTATATTTCTCCAGATAAATCTGCAAACTACTACAGAAATATTCAGTTCCAGCTTCTATTCAGAGAACACTTTCAGTTACAGTTAAAATTCGTTACTTGTCATTATAAGGAACTGCACTTTAGAGTTGCTGGATTCTTAATCCTTTTGGTTAATTTGCTGATTGCAGTGGATAAATTTAGATTCTAAAGAATTGGACTGTCTCATGTAAAACAATTATATAATTACACTGTGAGATATTTCCCACTCCTCCCACTTCACCTAAACTCCAGGTTTTTTTCTTCATGTTTGTTATTTTCTTTTTTTAAAAAGTCAAGCTTCAAGGGCTAACCTCATTTTTCAGGTTTTCCATTCCAAATGTTTGTTTTTACAATCAAATTGATTTGGCTGTAGGATTGCTAATAACAAGCTAGTCAGGCATTCTCCATATCAGCCTCTCTCCAATAGCTTTCCCTTTGACATTTTTTTTCCATAACAAGGTTCATCCCGTTGTCAAGAACATTGGGGTTGGTTACCGCATTTTAAACTGGGAGTAGAAAGTCAGCAAATCAGAAAACTGCTTATATTCTCTCTCCCTGGATTTACGGCGTTGCATTAAATGAGATGCACAGTTGGCTTGGTTCGCAAAGCACGCTAACAGAAACAAAACACAATTTGCTTAATTTGTTATATAAATCCAGTCTCTGAGTTTCTCAATATACAGAGAAGCAACAAATTATACTCTTTTTTTATTCTGAGGCTAGGTAAATGGATTCTTTCTTTCTGTAGGGAATTCATGGAATCTCAATTTTACACTGAAGTTGCTTTCTTCCTAACACCATCTCTGTCTCTTATCTGATAATGTTCTAATTCTTCACCTTCAGCTTGATTTGTCATGGCTATTAGAAACAGTTGCCTGTCCATGTGCTAAGCTGATAGACTAAGCTGTCTTCCGTTAAGCACTCTGCATTAAGCTGCATCACATTTACCTCAGGAAAATTTACCCTGAATTGGAACTGAACCCCCAGAAAGGATAAACAGAAATTAAAACCAGTAAAAAAAAATCCTCTGCAATGCACAAGTGTTTCACTTCATTAACTTTAGGAGTGCAAATTCCAACTGAAGCAAATTCAAAAGAAGAGATGGTGCCGAGAGGTAGAGCTCTCGCCTCACAATCAGGAGGCTGTACATTCAATCCTAGGTAGAGGGTAATATTTGGAATAGACTCTCCTGTTCGAGCAGGGGGTTGGACTAGATGACCTCCAAGGTCCCTTCCAACTCTGTTATTCTATGTGAAAACTTCTATGTGAAGAGGTCTCTTCATTACTCAAAGAATTAGTACATACAACACAGGTGTATTTGTGTGTGTACATATGAAGAATGATTGCAGTTGGGTATGTCTACTTTAATAAAAAAGACCAGGGGTGACATAATAGCAATCTTCCAAAATTTGAGGGGCTGCCACAAAGAAAAGGGGATCAACCTATTTTCCAAAGCACCAGAAGGAAAGATAAGAAACAATGGATAGAAACTAATCAAGGAGAGAAGCACTTACATTCACTGAATTAATCAGTGCTAATTACCAGTAAAATAAAATATATATCTATCCTTTTATAAAATGTATATCTATCAGTGTATATCAGGTGTCAAACTCAGTTTCTTTTTTTAAAATAAATTTTATGAAGTTTCCAAATTTTAAAAACGTAAAACTTTATACATTGTTATCAACATCAAGACTTCTCTTCACATTTTTCAGTATATGTATTTACTTATTCCTTTACCATTACATCTTACTCTTACAATAAATCAATATCTTTTATCCTTATATCTCAATCTTCTCCACGGTATAGTTACATATTCCCCTCATTCTTTTCCTAATTGCCATTTTATTTTCTTTTTATTTCTAAACCACTCATACCAAGCATACTAGGCCCTATAATAAATTGAATCTTCTCTGTCTTTTATTTTCATCGTTAGCCTGTCCATCTCCATACAATCTATTGTTTTTTTTACAACTATGCCTTCCGACAGAACCCTTTTTTCCTTCCAGAGCTGTGCGTACGAAATCCTTGCAGCTGTTAATATATGTTACATATCTGTTTTATTGCATTTTTGTGTTATTATACCTAATAAATTCAATACCGGATTAAATTCAATTTTCTGATTCATGATTTCTTCTATCCATTGTCTAATTATATTCCAATATTTTTTCACTTCCTGGCATGTCCACCAGGTATGAAAAGAACTGCCTTTTTCTTTTCCACATTTCCAAAAATTTGGGTCTGAGTTAAACATTTTTGCCAATCTAGCAGGAAGAAGGTGCCATCTGTAGAACATTTTGTATTGATTTTCCTTGTAAGCTGTGGATGTAATTAGTTTGTAATTTGATCCCCATATTCTCCTCCAATTTTCTAGGTCGATATTGAGGCCAACATTTTTCGCCCATACCACCATCATCCCTTTGACCTCCTCCTCTTTCATTTTAAAATCTAGTAGAAAGTTATATATTCTTGAAATAATTTTCTTTCCCATTTCTTATAGAATTTTATCTAATTGATGCTTTTTCATGCATAAACCAAATTGTTCTTTGTCCTTCTGATATCTCACCTGAATTTGCATGTATGGCCACCAATCTATCTTTATATTTTGCTGCTGTAATTCTTGTCTCGTTTTTAATCTTCCTTGTATGTCTAATAGGTCTTTGTAATTCCTCTTTTATCTCAGATCCATTGCATTTGAGTAGATTTGTACTTCCATAGTTGACAGCCAGTATTTTAGTATAATGATTCTTTTTAATCTTGTTCCATGTCTGAATTAATGAATCTCTCATCATGTGTCTCTGAAAATATGCATGCTGTTTACATTTCCCATTCCATAATTTTTGTCTCGTTTTTAATCTTCCTTGTATGTCTAATAGATCTTTGTAATTCCTCTTTTTTCCCAGATCCATTGCATTTGAGTAGATTTGTACTTCCATAGTTGACAGCCAGTATTTTAGTATAATGATTCTTTTTAATCTTATTCCATGTCTGAATTAATGAATCTCTCATCATGTGTCTCTGAAAATATGCATGCTGTTTACATTTCCCATCCCATAGGAAACTATGCTACCCTCTCTGCAAGTCGTGACCCTCTATCGACAAAACTCTTCTATTTTCCAGGTTGATCCAATCTTTAATCCATACCATAGCCGCAGCCTGATAATACATTTCCCAGTCAGGGAGCCCAAAGCCACTCCTTTCTCTTTTGTCCTCTTTTTCATTTTTATTCTAGTTTTTTTCCCATCCCAAACAAATTTATTTTTTGATCTAATTCGATCTTATTATTCGATCTAATTCTTTAAAAAAGCTTTTATCCAATCTTATTGGTACAGTATGAAAAAGATACAGCTTTTTGGGGAGAGTACACATTTTAATTGCTACAATTTTCCCCAGTAGCGATAGCTGTAATTTCCCCCACATTTCCAATTATTTTTTGATTTGTATTATTAATTTGTCATAGTTATCTTTTTTGATTGAAGAGCATCTTTTTATTAACCAAATGCCTAAATATTTTACCTTTTTCACACTTTGCATTCCCAATTTTCCTTCTAATTCTTTTTTTTCCTGCTTATCTTTTAAAATTTTAGTCAATAATTTTGTTTTGTTTTTATTAATCTTAAGGCCTACAACCGTGTCAAATTCCTGTTTCCTTTATTAATTTTATTCCCGTATCCTCTGGATCTCCCCCCCCCCAAAAATAATATATCATCGGCAAATGCCTGTACCTTAAAAAGCTCCTTTTTAATTAAAGCCCCTTTGATTTCTACATTTTTCCTAATGTTTTCCAATAAGTTTTCTAAGGTAAGAATAAAGAAAAGGGATGACACTGGCTGTCTGTGTCGTATAAATTGTCAAAATCAATTTATTAAATTTGTTGCCAAATTGCATGCTTTTTCATTGTTGTATTATGAACTGCCAATTAACATTGTCAAATGCCTTTTGCGCATCGAGGAAGACCACTGCCAATTGTTATCCTGGGTTTGCTTCATTATATTCTATTATATTCAACACCATTCTGGTATTATTTTTAATTTGTCTATTCAGTAAGAATCCATTTTGGCGCTATGAATGATCTGATTAAGGGTTTTTTTCAATCTTTCTGCCATTAGGGACATAAATATTTTATAACCAACATTTAAAAGGGAAATGGGCTTATAATTTTGAATTAATTGATGGTCCGAGTCTCCTTTTGGGATCAATGTTATGTATGTCTACCCTCATGACTTAGGTAAATTTGCTGTCATCAGTACCTCATTATAGAGTTCTAATAATTGCATTTCTAATTTTTCTTCGAGCATTTCATACAGTTCCCCTGGGAGACCATCCGGTCCTGGTGTCTTATTGTTTTTCTGTTTCAGGATTGCCTCTTGCAGTATTATATTATTTCTCTGTTTATCTCTTCTTTATCCTTTTCCGGAGTGTAAAACTCAGTTTCATTGAGGGCCACATCAGGGCTGTGGTTGACCTCAGGGGGCCAGGCAGGTATGGTTGACTGGGCAGGCATGGCCAGGTAGGCGTCACTCGCTGGGCATGGCTTGGTGGGCGTAGCAGGGAAAGGTTACTGCAAAATCCCCATTCGATCAGCTGGGATTTGGGAGGCAGAGAAATGATGGTAGCAGGGCCTGTCAGAGGTGGTATTTGCCAGTTCTCCGAACTACTCAAAATTTCCACTACCGGTTCTCCAGAACTGTTCAGAACCTGCTGAATACCACATCTGTGTGAATCCAGGTTTGCAAGGTGTATGCATGTTTGCATGCAAGTAGAAACAGGAAGAGATAGCATTTGAGCCACTCACAACAGAGAGGATAGGATTTCTCTTTCCAAAAGTCATGGAAAATCTGCTGGTACAATTTTAGAGCGTGTCAAATTTTTCAACTTTCAATTTCCAAACATAGGATGCTTAAAATCACTTGGGGATTGACATTAGGATGTCAATCCCCAAGTGACATACCTTGGGGATTGTAAATATATTTTGGTTACTTTAATATAATTTCGATATGCTTGGTAAGTAACTGCATAAATACCATAACTTTTTAGTATTTTGTTTTATTTGCATATAATACAACTAGATTTTCAAAAAAATATTCTACTCCCAATTTTCACAGGGTAACTTAAATCTTGCCTGATTTAAAGAAAATACTGGTAAAAGCACTCAGTTCAGACCCTGAATAAGAATGAAAACTCTTTCATACTTTTTTTTTTATTCAACAGGATTTTGAGTTATAGCAAGATGATAAGAAAGAAAGAGGCAAAGATGGAGACAGAATTGGCTCTGGCCCTACTTATATGCATCTGACTCAAAATTTGATTCTTAGGTAAACATATGTGAGCAGAAAATGAAAGGGATTCTCATTATATGAAAATAGAATTATATGGAAACAACTATATGGCATATACATTTAAAAATAAAAAATAACTTTATAAACACCGATGCCAAAATTACTCATTGTACCCAAAATTCAAGCTATAATTACATTTTATGGATCCAGATACTATCTTAAACTATACTCACTTTGGTTTAGATATCATGTGTTGCATGAACAAACTATGGTTTGTAAATCATGGCTTGCAATTTAACTTAGACAGTAGTGATACATTCCATAACCTCTAATAAAGTACTGGTATGCTTTAGAATGATTAATAAACCTGTGATTGGGAAGGCTCACTATTTAAATATTTTTCATATAGGTACTTACAAAGTAAAAAATTAAATTGGTACTGTGGTTAAAGTGTAGTAGGAGGTTGCTGGCTGCGTTCACATGCCACAATTCTGTGGGATTGATTTAACTATGTTTTATTGAGCTTGGTATACAAAGCAGAATGGTGGGTTTCATGCTATATCAAAACCAAGCAAACTACATTACTGTGCGGTTTATAGTTTAGAGTTTGCTTCTTTATTACAGACTTTGACCAGCTTTATAAAATTGAAAAAGAAAATAGATGGCTACAGAAAACTCATTACCAGAAAGAAAAAGAACAATAATAGAGCAATACATTATGACTTAGCAATGTTATATGCCTCCAACATTCAGTATTTAGATTTAACATATTCCACTTAATTTATCAAGAGATTTCTCCCAAAATAAAATACACAGTAGAAATTTTAAATAAATTATAAATAATGGTTGAACACTTCCCATATGGCGGAGTTGACAACAACGTCATCATGAAAGCTACAAAAAGCTACAAAAAAATTCTACTCGTTTTTCATTATATACAGCATACTACTATTATTTGACAGTACTTGTAAACTTTTTTTATTCAACTAATAGCCATCTCACATATGTGACTCTGGGTAGTTTACAATGAAAATACTCCCAATTAAAATAGGCTGCATAAACTAAGCAAGATCATGTGAAGTTATCAGATCATGTGAAGTGTTAATCAAGATCATGTGAAGTGTTAATACTACTTTATAATACCTTGCTAAGGCCACACTTGGAATACTGCATCCAGTTTTGGGAACCATGATGTAAAAAAGCTTTTGAGACTCTAGAAAGAATGCAGAGAAGGGCAATGAAGAAGATTAGGGGACTGGAGGCTAAAACATACGAAGAACAGTTGCAGGAATTGGATATGTTTAGTTTAATGGAAAGAGGGACTAGGGGTGACATGATAGCAGTCTTCCAATATCTCAAGGGCTGGCACAAAGAAGAGACAGTCAAGTTATTCTCCAAAGCACCTGAGGGTAGGATAAGAGGCAATGAAAACTAATCAAGGAGAGAAGCAACTTAGAAAGAGGGAGAAAGTTAGAACAATCAACCAGGAGAACGACTTGCCTCCAGAAGTTGTAAATGCTCCAACACTGGAAGTTTTAAAGAAGAGATTGAACAACCATTTGCCTGAAGTGGTGTAGGGTTTCTTGCCTAAGCAAGGGGTTGGGCTAGAAGACCTCCAAGGTCCCTTCCAACTCTGTTATTCTACTCTATTCTAAAATGTCCCTCAGTGCCAAAGGAAAACAGTTTTCATGAAAATATTAAAAATATTTCCAAAATCAAAAGAAAAACTGAATGCAACCACATCCAATGCATGTAGAATTATTCATTAAGAATTGAAAGTTTCATTTCAAGACTTGGCAGCAACAAAAGAGGTCTTATACAGCAAAATAATCCAGTGTAGTATGAACAGAGACTCAGGCACAGGACTACTTCCGAAAAGAACTGAGACCAGTTCAGGCCACTTCCTGTCTCATGGCCCCACTATCCCCCCATAGGGTTATTGGAGATTGGGGAGCTAGAAGAAGAACTGTGGCAGGTAAGTAAGGTAGATAGGTGAGTAGGAAGATATTGGCTTGAATTCTTGAAGGGAAAAAAAACAGGTATACTGGTGGTCTTCGATTTTCAGCCATCTATTTAGTGACCATTTGAAGTTACAATGGCCCTTAAAAAAAGAGACTTTGGACTGTCTTTCACATTTACAAACGTTGCAGTATCCCCAGCATCACATGATCAAAATGTGGATGTCATATGATCACTTACTGTGACAAGCAAAGGCAATGGGGAGGCCAGATTCACTTAACAACTCTGTTACTTACTTAACAACTGCAGTGATTCGCATAACGACTGTGGCAAGAAAAGTCAAAGGCTACCTGTATATCTAATAAATAAATTTAAAAAATCCCAAATCCTTCATGCTTAAGGATTTAGTTCAGATCCCGCCAACCAGAGAATTTTATCTGACTTTAATGAAGATATTTCACCAAATTATTCTGCAGCTGTACAAAACATTCATGCAAATTGTGTAAAAAATAAACACTGGCAGCCATGGAGCCAGTGATGAGTTAATAGGAAGATGTCCTGTTTTAATTGCATTTAAAAAAAAATTATTTATTTTGAGTAACATTATTGGACATAATGTCTTATGGCTACACAAGTTTCTCAGCAGTTTTCAAAGGCAACACCAAGTAGAACATGTTTAGAGCACAAGGTTATGTTTAGCCTCAGTTGTGACTAAGTTAACAAATTACTGTATGGTCAACAAATTTATTAACCAATCAATGCTTAATCATGATCTGGACTGTAAACTACAATGGTTAATCAAAATCACATTGCCCAGATTATTGTTTAATTGAATGTGCAGGCCCAGCTTGTGTTGTTTTACTTCCGGAACTACAGAGAACATCAGATAAATTTGGCACACGATCACTACAAGAGTAATTTGGCACACAAGCAGTAAACATAAAAAACTATAATTCTGATTGGCAGGTGTTAAATACCCAAAGATAATGCTTGTGTAATTTATGTAATTTATACAGGTAGTCCTTAACGTATAACCACAACTGAGCCCAAAATTTCTGTTGAGACACTTGCTAAGTGAGATACTTGCTAAAGCCCCTGTCACACTGCACCAATGGATGCAAAGAGGATGTAAAACGGACAAAAAAGCTTGCCATCCGTTGGTTCACGCGATGTACTCACTGCCTCCGTTTTGCTTCCTCTCTATCCGTCCAGCATCCGTTTATTGACGTTTCATCCTCTCAGAAAGTTTTGAGCTGCTCAAAACTTTTGCGCGGAAAATGTATCCAATTCGTCCGTTCTGCATCCGTTACGCATCCGCTATATCCGTTAGGCATCCGCTGCGCATCCGCGCAACTCGCATCTGCTCGGACGCAGGGAGGAAGCGGAACGGATGCAGAACAGACGCAGAATGGATGCAGAACGGATGCAGCAGGGAAACAAAGCGTTTAAAACGGAAAAAACGTTCGCAGAGGGGACCTATCTCAGATATTAAGGATGTCTAGAGGATGCCAAGGGACACCTATATTGCCTATAAAAAGGGGGAGCAACTCGTCTGCATCTCACTTTCAGACCAGCAGCCCAGCTGTACAGACCTCTGCAGCCTTCATCTGACTCTTGTTCTTCCACAGCATCCAGTCATGTCAACCGTGGATCGTAACACAGTCCTTTTGGCAGCCACCATTCTTCTGCAACAGTGCGAAGCCATCTACAGGCTCTGTGAACTCTACTACGGGAAGAAAAGGAGGCGGCCAAGAAGTGTCTGGGTCCGAAGATGGATCGGGAGAAGAGCAGAGTACAGACTGTACAACAAGCTGATGGTGGAGCTCAGGAACGAAGACACTTCATGAAGATGTCTCCAGCCATGTTTGACGAAGTTGTGCAGCGGCTGAGACCCAGGTTGACCAAGGCAAACACCAACTTCCGGCCCAGCCTGGAACCTGGGCTCAAGGTGGAACTCACTCTGCGCCACCTGGCCTCAGGGACCACCTACAGGAGCATGCAGTACGGCTGGAGGGTGCCACACAACACCATCAGCATTGTGGTCAGAGAAGTGGTGCAGGCCATCATCGAAGAATACCTGGAGGAGCTCCTCCACTGCCCCTCCACTGAAGAAGGATGGAAGAAAGTTGCAGACTAGTGGTATCAGAGGTGGAACTTCCCACACACCGTTGGAGCCATAGATGGCAAGCACGTGGCCTGCAAAGCACCACCCAAGTCGAGGTCCACTTATTTCAACTACAAGGGCTTCTTCAGCATCGTCCTCTTCGCCATGGTCGATGCTGATTACAAGTTCATGTACATCGATGCTTCAGGCAACGGCTCATGTTCAGATGCCCAGGTATACAATGCCAGTGACCTCAAGGAGGGGCTGGAAGGCAACCTCATCATGGGCTTCCCAGATCCAGACCCCCTGCCCAACGACACGCAAGATGTGCCCTACTTCATCATGGGGGATGACGCCTTCTCCCTCACAACCTACCTCATGAAGCCATACACTTCCAGACTCCTCACCCGTGAAGAGAGGATCTTCAAGTACAGGCTGTCCAGGCTAAGGCGGGTGGTGTAGAACGCCTTTGGCATCCTGGGCAACAGGTTCCAGGTACTTCTCACCACCATGCAGCATCGCCCAGAGACCGTGAGGAGGATCGTGGAAGCTTGCTGCAAACTGCACAATCTCATGCGCACCCGCTACCCAGTCTTGCAGAACAGGCTCATGGACCTCCAGCAAGGCAATGGGGACATGGAGCCTGGGGAATGGAGGCAAGGGCAAAACCTAATGGACACTGAGGATGTGCAAGGCCCCAACAGAGCCTCACGGGAAGGGAAGAAGCAGCGCAGCCTCCTGAAACACTGGTGCAACTCCCCAGCTGGAGCAGTGGAGTGGCAAGACAGGATGGTAGATGCTTAATGGATGCTTCCTTCAGCCTGTCTCATCACACGGATGAGATCGGGCCATGTATGTTGGGTGGGCCTACAATGAACAGGGCGTTTAAAAAAGAGTTGTGTTTGTGTTGACATGCGTGGATGATTGATTACATTGTTATTGATAAAAAAAGGGCCATAGGTGTGGCACCTGGGAGGGTGGATCATACAGTCCCACTATGCTTGCACTGGAGGTTTATCTATCCCACAGCTATTACCCATCCCAAAGGTATCCCTGCCCATCCCACTGCTATCTTAACCCATCCCACAAGCATGCAAAGGCTTAAACCAATTCTAAAAGTTTCCACCAAGACTTTATTAAAAAAAAGAAATGAAGCAAGTGTGTGAATCAAAGATAAACTTTATTCAACAAGCTGTAAAAGGAAAAAGACCCAAGTCAAGTGTCCAAATAAAGTCCACACCCAGTCTCTGGCAGTCTTCACGGTGACTCGGAGGTGTGCCCAGTCTCAAGGGTGAAGGGTCCATGTGCTGTGGAGGTGGTTGCTGCTGCAGTGCTGGTCTGAAGCCCCACTGGGGTGCCTAGTCCCGAGAGGACAACAGGGGACAGTGTGTTGAGAAAGCTCTCGGATAGCTGGCTCAGACCCGTGATGCTGAGAGGTCCTTCCTCCATGCCATGGGGTGTCAGCCCCAGTACTGATGAGAGATGTACTGAGGCCGGGCTTGGCTGTGGGGTGGAGGAAGGAGTAGTGTAGTGGGGCTGTCTGGTCTGCAGCTGGGTGAGGACTGGCGTTGGTGGCATCGCTGTCGTCGGTGGCATCATTGGCGTGGGTGGCATCGGTGGCATCAGTGGAACCGGTGGCAACGATGTCACCCAATGACTCTGTGCCTGGACTGGGAAGGGCTGCTGCCTGTGCTGCTGGACCTCCTGGTAGCCGTAGCCCTGGTAGGTGAGGGGCTGTGGAAAGCCTTGGAATGGGAGGGACATCACCTGGGGTGGAGGAGCAGACCTGGGCTGGGTGGGAGCAGGTTCCTCTGGATCTGGAGGGTTGTGAAGCAGCTCAGTTATCCGGTCCTTCACCACCTGGTACTGGGCTTCCTCCATGTTCCTGAGGGTCTGGTTGACATAGGTGAGGAAGGGCTTGCGCTTGGAGGATGAGGAGTCGGTGTTGACCAGCTGAGAGAGGAGATCTATGCTGGTGCGGATGGTGTCCCTGGCGGATGGTGTCCCTGATCTCCAGCAGGACAGTGTGGCTCTGCCCCTCCTGTTGTCTGGCTCTCTGCCTTTCTGTGGAGGTGGAGCTGGGGGTGGTGGATGCGGGTACGACTGTGGTGGACACAATGTCTCCTTTCTCCCACCGCACCCCCCCCAGCTCCACTGGGCTGTGGAGTCCTCCACGCGCTCCACCACAGTTACAACACCTGTCCGCGGATTCTCCGCCGTGGCACGCTCCACAGAAACCTGCCTGGAGACAGGGACTGACTCTCGGCCGGAAGAGGACTGGCTCCCAGCAGGCTGCCGGAGAGAGAGGGTTGTGAGAGGGGCTCCTGGTGCTCCTCGGTGGTGGATCTCACCCTCCAGGAAGCTGCACCTGGCCATGACGTAGGTCTCTCTGTCCGTCAGCTTAACCGTGGCCTGGCCAGATTTCTTCAGGTGCAGCTTCCCGTACCAGGTGTGCATATGCTTCTACCAGCTGAGGAGCACCTCTGAAGTGTAACCCATACTCTCCGCCCTCTCTCTCCAAGCAGCCTGCTTCCTTTTGGTGTCCCTTTACAGCCGGTGTCCCTTCCGCTACAGACAGTCATTCTCTCTCAGCCACTCCAGCACCTCATCCTCGTGTTCCTCCTCAATGAAGTATTGCCTCCTCTCCCGTCCCCGCATACGCCTCTTCCTCCCTTTGGCAGGACCAGATGGGCCCTCATCAGAGGGGCTCCCAGGTGGTAGGGGCTGCTCCTCCACACCATCAGCAGCAGCAGCACCAGCAGGATCATCATCATCATCATCACCAGCAGGATCATAATCATCATCATCATCATCAGCAGCAGCAGCAGCAGGATCATCATCATCAGCAGCAGCAGCAGCAGGATCAGCAGCAGGATCAGCAGCAGCAGCAGCAGCGCCAGCAGGACCAGGATCAGCAGCAGCAGAGTAAGCACCAGCAGCGCCAGCAAGACCAGGAGCACGAACAGGACCAGGAGCACGAGCAGGACCAGCAGGACGAGCAAGACCAGGAGCACGAGCAGTACGAGCAAGCCCAGGAGCATGAGCAGGACGAGCAGGACCAGGAGCAGCTTCAGCAGAGTACGCAGCAGCAGAAGCACCACCGCCAGGAGCAGCTTCAGCAGAGTACGTAGCAGCAGAAGCACCACCGCCAGGAGCAGCTTCAGCAGAAGCTCCAGCACCAGAAGAGCGAGCCCTAGCAGCAGAAGCCCCAGCAGAAGCAGAGTCAGGGACAGGGGGCGGGAGGGTGGCCCTGTCCCTCTTGGCAGGGATGGCGGCAGGTTGCTGAGGCTTTCGCTTCTTCCCCATGGTTGTGGGGTTGCTGGCTGGCAGGGAGGCTGGCAGTCACCAAGGCTGGCAGGAAGCCTGGCAGGAAGGCAGGCAGGCACCAAGGCTGGCAGGCAGGCAGGCTGGAAGGCAGGCTGGCAGCAAGGCTGGCAGGCAGGCAGAAAGCAAGGCTGGCAGGGAGGCTGGCCAGGAGGCTTGGAGGCAGGCTGGCAGCAAGGCTTGCAGGCAGGCATGGAGGCAGGGCAGGCAAGGACTCGATGTATGCAGCAGCAGGTCTTTCCTCCGAATGCTGGCCACGTGCGAGCTGCTTCCCTTTATATCCGCATGGCTTACGCAATGCATCCCCCCCGCATGCACAATTAACGCTCGACATCCGTTAGGCTTCCGCTGTGCATCCGCTAGGCTTCCGCTCTGCATCTGCTTCATCCGCTGTGTATCCACTTCATCCGCTCGGCGTCCGCTCTGCATCCACTCTTTCCATTCCGCGTCCACTTTGCTGAGGCCCCCCGGAAGCCTAGCGGATGTGCCATCCGCTCTCATCCGCTTCCATCCGCTGGGCTTCCGTTCCGCATCCGCTTTCCATCCACCCTGCGTCCTCCCCCCGTCCGTGTTATCTGCTCCGGTTATGCACATTTTTGCCCCTTTTGAGAGCGGATAACAACGGATGGAACATTTTGCTTGTCCATTGTGTCCGTTTTGCATCCGTTGGGCAGTGTGACAGGGCCTTAAGTGAAATCACCCCATTTTATGACCTTTTATGCCACAGCTGTTGAGTAAAACACTACAGTTGTTAAGTTAGTAACCTGGTTGTTAAGTGAATCTGGATCTTCCCTTAACAGATTTCCTTAACAGATCCCCAGTCCTAATTATGAAGAATGGTCCTAAGTCACTTTTTTCAGTGCTGTTGTCACTTCAAATGGTCATTAAATGAACTGTTGTGAGTCAAGGACTTACTGTACAATGAAAAAAAATTGAGTTTACTCTTATTTTAATGGGTAACATCTTGTAATTCTCTTCTCTTGTGATTCAATCTACTACAAACATTTCTCCCTTCATTCTTTTTCCAACTCTGCTCAGAAAATTATCTTTGCTAGTAAGATCATCAATCTTTACATTTCATTCCCAATTTGTACAACAGAATCCTTATTCTACATCAGGGGTGTCAAACTCAAGGCCTGAAAGCCAGATACCGCCCATGATGCAGTCGGATCCAGCCCACGGAGTCAGGCCGGTCTACCCATGTCACTTCAACCCGGTCTACCCAATACAAAGAAGAAACATGCTAGCAGTTTGGAAAGTGGCGTCAAGCTGGCCAAGCCCACCCAATAGGCCACACTCACCCAGCCTGAAGTCAACCACAGTTCTGATGTGAACTGATGTGAACCCTCAATGAAATTGAGTTTGACACCCCTCTTCTATGTTACATTATATCAATCCAGCACTGCCACAATAATACATCGTTCTATAAATAAATAAATAAATAAATAAATAAATAAATAAATAAATAAATACATACATACATACATACATACTAATACTGGTGGCCCTCATCTTACAACAGTTCATTTAGTGACCATTCAAAGTTACAGCGGCATTGAAAAAAGTGACTTATGACTGTTTTTCACACTTACAACCATTGCAGCATCCCCATGGTCATGTGATCAAAATTTGGATGCTTGGCAACTGGCTCATATTTATGATGGTTGTGGTGTTTCCAGGATCATGTGGTCCCCTTTTGAGACCTTCTCACAAGCAAAGTCAATGGGGAAGCCAGATTCACATCACAAACCTGTTACTAATTGAACAAGGGCAGTGATTCACTTAACAACTGTGTTAAGAAAACTGTAAAATGGGACAAAATTTCACATAACAAATATTTTGCCTAGCGACAGAAACTTTGGGCTCAATTGTGGCCGTAAGTCGAAGACTATCTGTACATACAAAGGACGCAGTGGCTCAGTGGCTAAGACGCTTGAGTTTGTCGATCAGAAAGGTTGGCATCGATCAGAAAGGTTGGCATTTCGGTGGTTCGAATCTCTAGTGCTGTGTAACAGAGTGAGGTCCCGTTACTTGTCCCAGCTTCTGCCAACCTAGCAGTTCGAAAGCATGTAAAAATGCAAGTAGAAAAATAGGGACAACTTTGGTGGGAAGGTAACCGCGTTTCATGCGCCTTCAGCATTTAGTCATGCTGGCCACATGACCACGGAGACGTCTCTGGACAGCATTGGCTCTTTGGTTTTGTAATGGAGATGAACACCGCCCCCTGGAGCCAGAAATGACTAGCACATATATGCGAGAGGAACCTTTACCTTTATATACAAATTACTAATATAGCTATTATTAGTAATAAATACTAATTGATATTATTGCTAAAACTATAAAGTTATAAAAAAAGCACAAAACTAAAACAGAATAAAAAAGATTGGGGCAAAGAGCAAGTGTCAATTTGTTTTCTCTGTTTAGTTACAGGACTAGCCACATACTTATTATCTAAAGTTTCAGCAACTTTGAGGGAATTATGTTTGCTCAACCATATTGTTAGCCTTTAGCTTGCTTCAAGTGATTTTTATCTGTGTGTCTGAAGCTGAAATGATAAAACATCCTCCCTATATCTTCATTTGAATAACTTAATCTATCATAATCGGAATGTTTAGTGACCTAAGATTTTGATGGATTTTTTGCCAGTGTATAAGAATGACTTCATCAGTCTTCATTTCCATCATGCCTTCCAAACTTACCTGCATTTCTAAAGAACTATTCTGCGAAGTATGTGATTACAATTCTGCTCAGTCTTTATGAGTTTCCAATTTGCTTCCAATCAGAATGACTCATCTAAATTCACAGTTCTCCCACTGAGTAATTCTCTCTCGATAAGGTTATTTGCCTTTTTGGTTATTTGCCTTTGGATAAATTAAAGTTTTATACACATAAAAATGTTCTTTTGTGCTTCTCTGTTCCTTTGCATTAGTGAATTTTAAACTTAGTTGGTTTGAGATAGATAGATAGATAGATAGATAGATAGATAGATAGATAGATAGATAGATAGATAGATAAGAAAGAAATATATAAATATACACAATTTAGAGACAATCAAGACCCAAAGAAGCAGTACAGATGAGTAAAAATTAGAGCAAGGGTCTTCAAACTTGGCAAGTTTAAGACTTGTTGACTTCAACTCCCAGAATTCCTGAGCTAACATGACTGGAGGAGGAATTCTGGGAGTTGAAGTCCACAAGTCTTAAAGCGGTCACATTTGAAAACCCTTAAATTAGAGTAAGACAAGGTAACAATGACCTTGAGTTCACCTCAATTTCTAGAACAGGGGTGTCAAACTCAAGGCCCGCAGGTTGGATCTGGCCTGTGAGGTGCTTACATCTGGTCCATGGAGACAGCGAAGGACAAGCCTGCGGAGTCCCTGCCAGCAAAAGGCTTTCACTGCCAGGAAAAGGCTATCATAGACAAAAACGGAGCTTGGAAGCCCATTTTCTTTGGCAGAGCACTCATGACAACAGGCACCCCCAAGACAAATGACGTGGAGCTGGCCACACTTCCTCACCATGCCCCCTGCTCCCCTCAAGGTCAAACACAACACTGATGCGGCCCTCCATGAAATCGAGTTTGACACCCCTCTTCTACGGACTACATGGATCTAAAAGCATAATTTTTCTTTGCAGTAATAAAAAAACTAATTTTCGTTTCTTAAATTTTTTTTGAAGGTCACAGGCTAGCCTGCAGCTCTGGTATTCCCTAATCCACCACTCTACCCATCCAACTTCAAGCTAGGCCCAACCACATTAAGCTTCCTAGTCCAGAAAACTTTGCTAATGATTAAAAAAAAATGGTAAAAAGACTGGGCATAAGTCAGAAGATAGAACACATGCTTTCTTCAAGTTCTTTCACTCAGGAAAGTATGTTCTCTTAAATTTTTCTTTGCATCCTGTCTCCTGGTTAGATATAAATTACTGTCACTATTAACCATTAATCGAATTCCAAATTAGCATTCTTAATCCTTAAGACTTCCAAAGGAACAGAATAAGGAACATACCACCTGAATCTACAAATGTTTAACTATGCTTATGTTTTATCAATCCACTGAGAATTTATGTCTTGCCTGTTCAGGTTGAATAATTCCTTCCCACAGGCAGAAGTCTTCTATCTAATCAAAGCTTTCTTCTAAGCCACATATTCTCAGGTGAGAAGTTATTGATGTAAGAACATAAAAAAAGAGTTTGAAAAGATCATACGCAATGGTCCAACAAATGTCTAGAAGAAATTCATAAGCTGGGATAGTTTTAATAGTTTCTCTTTCAATTGATTATCACATTGGCACAAGTAAAAGCTATGATGGGCAATTCAGTGGTGGGATTCAATTTTTTTTACTACTGGTTCTGTGGGCATGCCATGGCTTGGTGTGCATGGCAGGGGAGGAATACTGCAAAATCTCCATTCCCTCCCCAACCCACTAACCTGCTTTCCAGCTCCATTCTCCTGTGCAGGGCAACCAAAGAAGACCCAGCTGATCAGCTGGGACTTGGGAGGTGGAGAATAGATGGGGCAGGGCCAGTCAGAGGTGGGATTTGCCAGTTCTCTGAACTACTCAAAGTTTCCGCTACCGGTTCTCCAGAACTGGTCAAAACCTGCTGAATACATCCTCCGATGGGCATATTTCTCAGTCCACGGCCTTCAGGTGCTACAATTCGAAAAATCACCGAAGCCATAGCCAAACCAAAATGACTTTTAAAAATCAAAATTACAAAATGCTCCCATTTTGTTTCAAAAAAACATTCGATAAATAGTAGGCACAAATGTATTCCATGCATAAATATTAAATAAACATAACCAGTGATGAATAATGATCAGAAACTGTTAAAAAAATGAAGTTTAGCGTTCATTTATATGCCAGCAGGCATACCGTTATGAAAATGATGTAGAAACCCAGAGGGTTAAGAAACAACAGGCAGAAAACATTTCTTCTATTCAGTCTTCTTTTACAATCTATAACCAACAAGTCAAATTGGGAAGGCAGGAATATTACATTCTTACCATCCCAAATCTCTAAATTTGGATACAATCTTTTGTTTGGCTATGATTAAAACAGTAATTTCCTATATCCAAAAGTGTTTTTTTAACCTTCCAATTTTATGGATTAGTCCAGGTAATCATCAACTTGTAACCACAACTGAGTCCAAAATTTATGTTGCTAAGCAAGGGAGTTGTTAAATGAGCTTTGCCCCATTTTATGACCTTTCTTGTCACAGTTGTTAAGTGAATCCCTGCAGTTGTTGAAGTGAATCTGTCTTCCCCATTGACTTTGGCTTGTCAGAAGGTTGCAAAAGGAGATCACATGACCAGGGACACTGTAACCATCATAGATACATGCCAGCTGCCAAGTGTCCGAATTCTGATCATGTGATGGCGGCATTGCTGCAATGGTCGTAAAGCATAAAAAATGGTCATAAGTTACTTTTTCCATTGTAACTTTGAACGGTCACTAAGCAAATGGTTATTTACAAGTTGAGAATTTGTAAGTTGTAAGTTGAGTCATTTACTTATGCATTGGATTCACAGATACTATGAACCATTTATATATATAGGGCTAAAATGAGCTAATATGAGCTGTAGTGGAGCAGTGGTTAGAATGCAGTACTGCAGGTTACTTCTGCTGACTGCCAGCTGACTGCAGTTCTGTAGTTCGATTCTGACCAAGCTGAAGATTGACTCAGTCTTCCATCCTTCAGAGGTCAGTAAAATCAGGACTCCGATTGTTAGGAGCAATAGTAAACCACTTAGAGAGGTTTAGAGAGGTACTGTGAAGAGGTATATCAGTCTAAGGGCTATTGCTATTGCTAAAAAAGATTAACTTTCAGTGAACTTTCATGTTAATGGATCTGAATATGAATTCCCACTGATACAGGTGCAATGTCGTTGTGCAAACAGACTTGATGAATCCCATGATTTCACATATTACAGTCATCGAAAATGTGATGTATGGCCTGTTTATTTGTGGTCAATATATTGTAAACTCCACCATCATGATTTACAAATCATATTTTATAATTTAGTGTTGTGTATAGCCAAGCCAACTATGGCTCATATAAGCACAATTACGCATCTTACAAAGCCAGGGTATACATAAATACAGGCATTGCAAGTTTTCAACATTTCCTATTACTAACTTATTGTCGGTAATTAATCTGATATTGTTTTAAAATTAGGTAATGACTTTATTCTTTCTAAGTCAAAAGAAACAGTAGGCTATATTTAAATAGAAAGGTTTTAAATTTTACTTTTAGGATACTTGCTCAAATGGATTATTTATGATTTTTGCAAGCTCAAACAGAATGAAAAGCAATTTACTTTTCTGATATTATTTTCACGATTATTTTCATGGAGGTTTTTTTTTTTTTTTTGTGTGTGTGTGTATGAATGAAATTATTTCTGCCAACAATCCTGGCAGAACTCACAAATATTTTTTTTTATAAACATCTTAGAGTGCAACCAATTTCTCAACTGAAAATATGTTAATATCCAACATATCAAAAAGCTATTATGCACATTTGTCCTTGGAAAGAATGAACAACTATTCCATTTACAGGGCACTTTTCCTTCTAAAATAAATCATGGCATGCTGCATTAGCAAGAAATCTTTGTAATAGTTTTACACATGCCTAATGTTTCTAGTATAGCTCTCCATTTAAATGTCAGGTTAAACCCAAATCCAGAACTTTTGACTTGTTATGAATAGATTACTTGGTTCCTTCTCCCAGTGGGAACTACTAATCAAAACATTCAAGCTCTATTTGTAATTTCTTTTTTTCCACAGCAGTCAAATGGAAATATTTGGTTTGTCTCTCAAGGACGGTAATAATGAGAAGCCAAGAGTCAAAATTCCAACTCCAGGTTGTTAGGGAATCAAAGTAGGCTTCTCACAATCAGCTGTAAACATCTGGAAGACATATGGTTGGGGGAAGATGGCTTTGATGAACAGCAGCACTACTCAAAGAAAAAAGTTCCAGTGTTCATTATAACACACATCTGTAATTTCTGATACAGTTTTCTCTTTAATGTGTGTGTGTGTGTGTGTGTGTGTGTGTGTGTGTGTGTGTGAGAGAGAGAGAGAGAGAGAGAGAGAGAGAGAGAGAGAGAGAGAGAGGAAGAGAGACTGTGCATGCAGACTCATAGACTCTTCTTTAACCACTGCAGCTATAAAAATACAATTAAGACATATAGCAATTGCACTTAAGACTTATAAACCGCTCCATAGTACTTTACAGCACTGAGAGTTCTGTCTATATCTATATAAAATCTAAAAAGTAAAAGTGAAATACTACTCACGCGTCATCACAAAATCTCCAGAACCATAAAGTTTACAAACTTGAAATTTGGCACATATGTTCCTCTTTGTTTCTCGGTACTCGCTAAGAAAGGATTTTTCAAAATGACCATCAGAGCATTAGTATTTCCTATATTATTATTAAAACGCTCTGATGCTAAGAAGTTCTATTTCCCGCCTTCCCACCTGAAAAGAAATTTGTTCCAAATGCAAAACACAAGCAGAGGAGAGGAGTTTCCATTCCCGTTTCACAGCAGCAACCAGCTTTTAGTACTGAACAGCTGAGCTAAGCCATGCCCAGGCTCCTTGCTGTCTCCTTCTTGCTCACACAGCAAATAGTTTCCAAACAGCCCTCAAATCTCTCACACTGGCCAGATGAATACCAATGGATGCTGGTAGGCAGAAGCAGATTTTTCCCCTTATTTTCCTCTCCAAAAACTAAGCCCGATCACATAGTTTCGTAGTGAAGCAAGGATAACCAGCTAGTATGTCTATATGTCAGCATAATGCGTCCAAAATCTGGGTCCTCATTTTACTCACCTCAGAAGATGGGAGGCTGAGTCGACCATGAGCCTCAACAGGATCAAACTCCAGGCTGTGGGCAGAGTTAGCCAGCAAAACTGATTGCCCTTGACTTATAACAGTCCATTCAGTGACTGTTCAAAGTTACAATGGCACTGAAAAAAAAAGACTTACGCCCAGTTTTCGCACTTAGGACCACTGTAGCATCCCTATGGTCATGTGATCAAAATTCAGATGCTTGGCAACTGACTCATATTTATGATGGTTGCAGTGCTCCAGGGTCATGTGATCACCTTTTGTGACCTTCTGACAAGCAAATTCAATGGGGAACCAAGATTCATCAAACAACTACAGTGATTCACTTAACAACTGAGGCAAGAAAGATCGTAAAATGGGGCAAAACTCACTTAACAGATGTCTCATTTAGCAATAGAAATTCTGGACTCAGCTGCAGTTGTAAATTGAGGATTACCTACACTGCATTCTCACCAATGCGTCACCACCGCTCCAGCCTATTTCCTAAAAAATATAATACCAGTTTGTTAAGACTCCAGCTGTAAATCACTGCATGGAAATACACTATATTTCATTCAGATATATTCAAGGAATATACTACTAAGAACATTGCCACCAACACTGACAGGGCAAGCCAGCTGTATATAAACTAGACAGCAAACCCTATGCCCTTCGGACCCTGATGATGTTACCTAGATGGGTAATGAAATGTCTGCAAGAAAACAACCAAGCTCAGAGAGCACCAAGGTCTCCTTGTACACACCTATTTTTCCTATATTGAATGTGATGATCCAGAGTGTAACACAAACGTAACAAAATCCAAAATGTAAATGTCCTTTAATGCCTCCATTAAAGTTGGCCCCACTGTTCAATAATACTCAACTGGAAATAAAACGTACTCAAAAATGGTCTTCAAAAGAAAGCAATACAGTCTGAATTTAATGAGCAGATAGAGGTGAAATAAAAAACCAAACAAACTACAATGATGAAATTTCCACAACAGAACAGGAGAAGTATTTACCAAATTCAAGGAGATAACAAGGCACAGTCTGTTGGAAGGACGCCAACCAGGATAACTTCAGACCAAAATAAAACACACTTTGTTTCCAGCGTTTGCCAGTACGCAGGTCCAAACTCTTATTCAGTTCTCACACCTGCAGCCCATGAAGAGGATCAAGGCCCTCTCCTCCCTAGTAGACCACGTCTCTCTCTTATCTTCTCCTCCCTGTGTGCCCTAAGATGGAGAGGGGATGGGCCTGGGTCCACCTCTGACTGCTCAGCCGGCCTGTGTCCTTCCCCAGCCTTCTCCACAACCTCCAGAGCCACACTTCCACTCAGCTGTTCCTCCTCTCCCTCAGAGTCAGTCTCCACCAGGGGCATGACACTGAGTTTAGGAAGATTTACCATGAAGAAATCAACAGAATAGCAATTTTAGTATTAATGTAAAGGAACGAAGACTCGATCCTGAAGATGAGGGAGGAATGGGTAAATCAGAAAGGAGTTTCAGAAAGATTTACTTGAACTGGTTGACACAATGTATTAAGCCAGAGGTCCCAAGGCTTTCTTAGATCACATCACCTTTACTGCCTCAGCAATTTCACAGTGTCCCTAGGCCAACCTGTGAACTACTTTAAACTAGTAATTCACGAATCCGCAGAGCTCCTTGTGAGGTCACTGCATTGCTCCAGGTTACTGCAGAGCACAGTTTGGGAACCCAAGTTAAATAATAATGTACCTTAGTTTTGGTTCGAAGTGTTCTGTGAACTCTAGTTTCTGATTTATATAGCTTAGCCCAAGGTTTGTACACAGGTATTGTGATAAATTTTGGAACGGTTTGGCAGACGACAACAATATGCAATCTTCCTTCTAAAGACTCCTTTGACATAACTGATAAATGTATGTACAAATAAAACATGCAGTGGGCTACATAGGTACACAAGGAGTACAGATAGTACTTACAACAGTACATTTAGTGACTGCTTGAAGTTACAGTGGCACTGAAAAAAGTGACTTATGGCTATTTTTTCACACTTATCACCATTGCAGCATCCCCATGGTCATGTGATTTATATTCAGATGCTTGAAAACTGACTCACATTTATGATGGTTGCAGTGTCCCCAGGGAGAGGGGATCAACACCTTTTGAGACCTTGGGAAAAGACCTTGAAACCAGATTCACTTCACAACTGTGTTACTAATTTAACCACTGCATTGATTCAGTTAACAAATGTCCCAAGAAAAGTTGCAGATGTGGCAAAACTTTAGCATTTCTCACTTTAGCAACATAAATGTTGGGCTCACTTGTGGACATAAGTCAAGGACTACCCGTACTTCAGTGTAAAGAAAGAGAGAGAGGCTATAAAATGAATTGCAAGATAAATATGTCTGATCTTACAGTCAATGTGAGAACAAAACGTATTACGAACAAAGGCAAATATACATGTTGCAACATAATATTGCAAAATCCAATCTGGGTCCAATCATTGGTAGCTTCCCATTGCAATGAACAAAGACATATATTCAATTTCGCAGCTACTAAGATTGTTGGTCATGCAGGTACAAAGATAGCCAGGGGAATGAACGAATCCAGCAATTTATCAGGTACTTTGGAACTGAGGATTTGGCAGCACAAGGAAATAACAGCCGATTGCTGGCCATCGACATATCAATTAACCAATCGGAAGGCACCACATAAATATGATTCATAGAATAGCCCAAAACATATTCCAGTACAGAGGATGGGCTCCAGCACGAGTCCGAAAGTTCGGAAGAGTAAAAGCCTTGGATTTCAATGACTGACCCAGATTGGATCTTACACAATGTATTGTTCAAAACACACATTCTTTGGCCTATGAATTCTGGAGATTAAAACATTTCACAAGAACTACACTTTATGTTGCTCCCGAACATACTAATTCATTCCAATATTCTATTCACAGGGTGACTCAGCAGGTTCTGACCAGTTCTGGAGAACTGGTAGCAGAAATTTTGAGTAGTTCAGAGAACTGGCAAATACCACTTGTGACTGGAGATTTTACAGTATCCTTTCCTGTCATGCCCACCAAGCCATGCCCACAGAACCGGTAGTAAAAACAATATGAATCCCACCACTGGTGACCACAGCAATATCTACAATTGCAACACCTTTATCCAATGTAAGTCACATTGGTTGAATGTTAATTTTTTGATTAAACAACATTTTTTTGAGTATGAATTTGAGTAATCCATTGTGTTCCCAAAATTACACATGAAATTCAATTTCCAGATACGAACTTGTTTAATTATGGGTTCAATATCTACCATAAATAAGTATGTATGTATGTATGTATATATCTCAGTTCAAATAGGTATTTCATTCCTTCCTGACATTTCCTGCATAAAATCCTCGGGGAAGGTAATGGTTAGGGGTATCATATCCTATCAAACTAAAAGCTGAACTCAGCATTTCATATTTTGAGATTAAAAATGGCCAGTATATCTCTTTTACATTTGCCACTTTTGTCTGTGTCATCGGCCAGTTTCTATCCTTGATATTAGTTCAAATAAAATATTCAGACAAGCTTTCCTGGGAATTTTATTCATCATGCTCAGTGAGAAAAATGTACTTTATTTTCAAAATTCCTTTTGTAGCCTTAGAGACGGGGTGGCACAATAAAGAGATAGTATGCCTGTGAGTGCAAAGCTAACTGATGTCTGATTCACACTGATCTACTTTTTAAATGTGTATTTTCAAAACGAACTCTGCTTGCAAAAGCTGAACTGAAAACCAAAATTGCTGTTGCCTTTATTATGATGATGACCTGAGGGGACATATAATGAATCATACCATCACCAAAGTATATAAGGAGGAAAAATTCTCCAGCAAACTATTACCATATGACCCTGTTATTCATCTCTCCATAAATCGAAAACACTCTTCAAGTTTCCATTTTTCCTTGTGAAAATTAACACACTAGCACAGTATCTCAAACTCGTAACTCCTAAAAATACCCAGGGTCAAAAAATAGTCCAAATATCGAACACTGCGCCATACTGAAGTGCTGAATGGTAGAGGTCGACCCTGCTTTAAGACTATAATGGGGACCAGAAATTGCCATCGCTAAGTCAGGAAGTTGTAAAGTGACTCATGCAGGATCTTTCCAACTCTTTTTTTTATCATCATGGTTAAGTGATTCACTCCAGTTAAACGAATCACGTGGTTGTTGTGCACTTCTGGGTCCCCGCATTGATTTTGCTTGGCGGAAGACAACTGAAAAAGTTGCAAATTCTTTGCTGATTGACAAGTGCCCATATTTTCTTTGTGTGACTCCAGTGGTTGTAAGTATGAAGACCAGTTGTGGATCTCTTTTTTCCAGTGTGATTGTAACTTTGAATGATTGCTAAACGAATAGTTATATATTGAAAACTATCTAATAAACAGCTATTTAAACTTTGAAATTTGTCTACATTTCCTTTCATACTGTGGGAAGTACACCCCAAAAGGACAGTACCAGGAACCACTAAAGCAGTGCCAAAAGACTTAAAACAGCCCTTCCTCCTTTAAGAAATTCAAATCCGAAGCAAAAGCATAAGCTGAAAGGAAAACTCAGAGCAGCCAAAAGCCATCAAAAGCAGGTTACAGAAATAACAAAGCCTGACCATAAAGCAGATCCCAAAAATACTTAAAACCAACTAAAAATAACTCACCAAGAACTCTTCTTTTTCCTCTTCCCTGACAGGATTAACCCCCAGGATAGGAAAGACAAAGGTCCAGGGACAGGATATTAAGGCAGGAAAACAGAACTCAGGGCAATCACTATAACTAGAGACATACAAATAATTCCATCAAACTGTAGGAGCTTCAAAGGAAAATCAAGTATAAGAAGGCATTTATTTGCTGCCCTAATCTGCTTGCCAGCCAGGAACACTTAAGCTGTGTCACTACTCTTCTTGCCTTCCTGAATTAAAAAATCCCACTTTTTGGTAGCTCACTTCCGTGTCAATTCTTTTCCAGCTTTGGTGACTGCTTCCCAGCTGGAGAACAAACTGGGGAAATTTCTTCCAACAATACTCTGGGTTTTTAATGAAAAGTATTGACTGGGAAAGGAATTGCATGTACATCATTTGCTTTAACAGTTTGTAGGAATACAGTAGGTCTCAAAGTTCCCATTTTATATTGATTGAGAATAATAGCTTTTTTTCCAGCAAACCTGCAGGAGGTCTACTTTGCCTTTTAGGATTTATCCAAGTTTAACTGTAGCAGTTTAAAGACATCACATTTATCAAATCTTAACAGAATTTCTTTTGCTCTTTGGGAAAGAGTGAAGAGAGGAGAGAAAAACATTGTATAATGTGAAATTCTCAATCAACACATTAAGAAAATATATTGCATTAATCATTGAATCAGAAATGAGTCCAAAGTTATCTCAACTTTATTTTGTTCCATTGTAGGTTAACTATATTTTTACTTCCTTGGCTAGCTAAGAGTATTTTAGGGAAGAAGCCTAAAGAACCATTTCCAGTAAAACAATAAGACTGTGATGCGGATTGATTAGCTTTGTATTTTCTTTGCTAAATGTGGAATCATAACATTGAATCACTGAAAGAAGTGACTTACGACCATTTTTCACACTTACAACCATTGCAGCATTCCCTATGGTGACATGATCAAAATTCAGATGCTTAGCAGCTGGTTCAAATTTATGACAGTGTCCTGGAGTCAAGTGATCCCCTTTAGTGACCTTCTGTCCAGCAAAGTCAATGGGGGGAAGCCAGATTCACTTAACAACTGTGTTACTAACTTAACACATGTAATGATTCACTTAACAGCTGTGGCAAGAAAAATCATAAGATGGGGCAAAACTCACTTAACAAATATTTTGCTTAGCAATATAAAATGTTGGATTCAATTGTGGCCATAACTCGAGTACTACCTGTATTCCAAAACCATTGTAATAAACTACCAAAAGAAAAAAAGGTACTTCAGTGCATCTAAAACTCCACCATGGAGTTTACTTATAAGGGAGAAATCGATTTACAGTTTTCTAAATGAGAGATGTACATAAATCCAAGTGCTGGATTACAGGACTCCCTGTTCACACAAGATGTTATAATGGTGGTGCCCAACATATATGTGATGAAAAAAATCAAGACAGCAGTTGAAACAGTATAACTCAAGTCCCACCCCTACATTGGTGTCTCAGACATACCTTCCATACTGCCATGATTGCCATCTTGGCCTTTTTTTTAACATCCAAAAAGGACACAATTGAGTTATGAGCCACAGACAGTCCAGGCACAAGCTCTTAGACCCAATGGATGGAAATTAATCAAGAAGAGAACCAAGCTAGAACTAAACAGAAATTTCCCGACAGTGAGAACAATCAACCAGTGAAACAACTTGCCTCCAGAAGCTGTAAATGCTCCACTACTGGAAGTTTTAACAAGAGATTGGACAATCATTAATCTGAAATGGTATAGGGTCTCTCGCTTGAGCAGCAGGTTGGCCTTGAAGACCACGAAGGTCTTTCCAATTCTATAACTACAGCTCCTGCTTCTTAGACTTACCTATATTTTTGTCATGCCCTTGTTGGAGTCTGATTCTGAGGGGGAGATTGAGCAGCTGACAAGAAGTGGGAGTGTGGCTCCGTTGGCTGTGGAAGAAACAGGGGAAGGGCAGTCCGGCTGGGCATTCAGAAGAAGACCCAGGGCCACCCCTTTTTCATCCTAGGCATGCAGGGAGGAACAGAGAAGGGAACAACATAGCTTACGGGAGAGAAAAAGGCCCTGATCCCTTTCATTAGTTGCAGCTGGGAAAACAGGATATAAGAAGGGCATTTGCACACAGCACCTTGCTGGAAGCAAAGCACGCATTATCTTTGTCCAGGCTCCCAACTGTGTGTACTTTGTTATTTTTTGGAAGTCTGCAATTTATTATCCTGGCCTATCATGTTAATTACTTCAGCGTGGTTTGTGTTTTTTTTTTTTTTAATTTCGACTTTATCTGTACTTTGTGTTCGGATTGCATTTCTTTCCTTTGTAGACTGTTTTTGGAAGAGTTTGATCTCCAGCCAAGGATAACTGGACATTGGGGGCCAAGCTGGAGGTATTAAAAGGACTACCTATTTTTGTGACTTTGTTTGTGCATATGCCCCGGGTCATCACAATTTTACTATTTCCAGTGGGGCTAAATCTCACTCCTATTCAATTACAAAGTTGTAGGTGCTCCAACACTAGAGATTTTTTAGGAAGAGATTGGATAGCCATTTGTCTGAAATGGTATCGGGTTTCTTGCCCAAGCAGGGGGTTGTACTCCAAAATCCCTTCCAACTCTGCTATTCTGATAAAAAATATTTAATCCTCCAGGATCACCTTTCCAAGATATTCCTGCGCTATGTATGTGTTTTCCATTCCATTTTAATGACAGTTTAACATCATCAACTATTGCAATTTCTGAACCTATTTGCTCAAATTTAGATTTAACCCAGCCAAAAAAAAATAATTCCACCAGAATTTATATATAAAGTAATACACCTTTTCTATATAGTACAATTTAAAGACTTCCTTCAACACAGCAATACATGAATAGTCAGCATTCTATTATAGACTTCCTACTCAGAAACAAAAGAAATAGCTATGAATAAGGGGGAAAGAATTTAATGCCTCCCCCAGAATAAAATACAAAAGATTTTATACAGAGACAATGTATTCTCTAGGCAAACGCATACAGACTGCACTTGAGCTAGAATTATGTATTTCACAATTAATAGTAATTGCAAGTGCTCTCATTTATCATGGTTATTATAACCAATATTATATAAGAAGGTTCATTGAACATGCTATAGATATGCTCTAAAATTCCCTCAGCTCCCTGATTCAGAGACGTCAGAAAACATGATAAAATGAACTTTGAAGTCTAGGAACTTTCATATATCTTGTTTTAAGCTATAATATGGGTGGCTTTGGTTTTGACTTAAGGGCTGTGATCACGTTATTAAGTCATAAATCATAGTTTACAAACATCTACCAGATATGTTAACTAAAATTAAGCAAAACACAGTACATATTACTGGCACAAAATACAAACTCATCCATTTTGATTTATCCTACAATCAAAGCTTATATAATGCACAAACATGTCCAGTAAATTAGGAACATTGACAATTTATATACATACATACATATATACATGTTCAATACATATTCTGAAATCTGATACTCCCTGTTTTTGTGCTCTCATATATTTTCTCCCATGAAAAGCCATGTTTCTCAAATCTTGGCAACCTTAAAATGTGTGGAGTTAAATTCCTAGAATTCCCTAGCCAGTGATGAATTCTGGGAATTGAAGTCCACACATCTTAAGATTGCCAAGGGTGAAAAATACTGTTTTACATGCTACCTATAATTACTCATTGGGGTACATGGACATACACACACGAACACAACACATGCACATACAAACACAAACATGCACATATACAAGCACCCAAAGATGTTTAAGTGATAATATATTTAAATAGCTAATCTTTTGTAGCCTTTCAGTTCATTCTTAGAAATTTCATCATCGACTTAACTGCAATTAAAGAACATTAAAGCATATTGCATCCACCTCATATTACTGTACTGTACTTATGAATAAAACAAAACCCTTTAAGCTAGTGAAGAGAGTGAAGTGGAATTCAAATATTTTTGGCCCTACTGAGACTTTGGAAAAATCTTGATCCAATGGCTCTTGAAAGACAACCTATTGGGCCAAAGGGCACTTGATTACATAACTTACTGCTTTCACCTGTGCATTCATTTATTTAGCAAACTTTGTATTAGTAAATATTAATTAACATAAACTTGCTCATCTAGTAAACAATGTCTTTTTCCGCAATGTCTAGAGGGAGAAGGAAAGGAAGAGGGAGAGGGAGAGGGAGAGGGAGAGGGAGAGGGAGGGAGGGAGGGAGGGAGGGAGGGAGGGAAGGGAGTTTGGACCTTTTTAATTATTGACCAAATTGAAAACCAGGCTAAACCTCTTGTGTGACTTAAGCATCCATGAGAACCAAGTTGCTTTTGGTTGATTCAACCAGAGATGAATAAAACAATCCAAGGTTTATGATGGCTGAATTTTTAGGCATTATCTGCATTCACAGTTGGGTTCTGGAGTGTTTTTATTCCCAGGCCTTCAAAGTACCTGGACAAGTCCATACAGTTTTCCAGGCAAAGACTTTCAAAAATGGTTTGCCTTTGTTTTCTTCTCAGATAGCAGGGTGGACAAAAATCAATGGTTTAAAAAATTTTTTTTTAAAAAAAACAGATTTTTTTATTTAAATCAGAATTTTTTTTATTTTTATCAAATTTATTTTAATAAAATGTTTTCGGAGTAAAAATCTATCTAAAGATAGTTTTCTATTTAAGATAATAATTTAGTTCATTCGGCATGAAATGGAGCTTAATTATGTAGCATAAGGCTGTATATTCTGCAATATTAAGACAGTCAACTCTGTTGGTCAGAGGAGGAGCTGCTGCAGAACAGTTGCTCTTCAAAAATTATGATTTAAATTGAGTTGAATTAAATCAAGCCTTTTTTTTCTATGATTTAAATCAAATTCACCCTGTTAGAGAAAGAATAATCTTAGTCACTAGACCTAAACTGGCTTTCAGATAGATTTACGAGTAGCTTAAAGATTATAAATCAATGTATTTTAAAATCAGAAATTAAAATGTAAACCAATTATAAAATTTAATGTCAAACTAAGGAAGAGGGTAATGTAATGAAGCAGCCTGAAGATAGTCAGAGAGATCACTCTACATAGTAGTGTTTCTCAACCTCAGCGATTTTATAATGTGTGGACTTCAACTCCCAGAATTCCACACATATTAAAAGTAGCCGAGGTTGAAAAACACTATTCTATAGGGATTACCTCTGACAGAATCCTATATACATAGCTATATAATATATATTTATTTGTTTGTCTGTTTATATTCAATTTCTATAGCCCTTCAACTCAGTCAATGACTCTGGGAAGCTTACAATTCAAAAAAAGTATTACATTTCAAACACTAAAACATTTTTGAAACAATAAAAATATGTAAAATAAATAGGCAAAGGTGCTGAGATACTTGGCCAATTAACAATAAAGCCAGGAAACAGGGTTCTTTGCACATTCAGCGCCCCAGGCTAGGGAACAAAACCAGATTTTCAGGGACTTACAAAAGACTTACAAAAGGCTAGCACATTTTACTCTCAGAAGAGCAGGAGTCACTGTGGGGGTGAAAAAAACCTTTTGTAGTCCCCTGCCAGCCTACACTTTTGGGCTATTGGATTTGCAGTATGTCCATTCCTGCTAGATTGGGTTGGACAGGCAGACATTATTGGAAAAAAGGCAATCTCTCAGATAATCTGGTCCCAAGGCATGGAGGATTTAAAGAGGACAATCAGCACCTGGAATTTCACCTGGCATGATTTGCTACCTATGCAGATGCATTCTGCACCAGTTGGTTTCCAAATACTCTTCTGGGGCAGCCCCATGTAGAGTGTATTGCAGTAGTCTATACAAGAAGTTAGGCCTAGTATTTGGTCTAAATGTTAAAGGACCAGTACAGACTGTGAAACCAGGAGAGGGTGAGTTCTAGTCCCAGCTTGAAAGCTGGCCAGGTGACTTTGGATCTGTTTCTCTCTCTCTCTCCAAAATATTTACAGTATAAAAATAAAGGGAGGGAGGCAGGGAGGGAGGGAGGGAGGGAGGGAGGAAGGAAGGAAGGAAGGAAGGAAGGAAGGAAGGAAGGAAGGAAGG